>JAADWY010000019.1:0-106906 GCA_023336355.1 Pythium dissotocum | reverse complement strand
TGCTTGATTTACTGCAGCTGCACACGCGCTCGAAGACGCAACACGACCCGAGCCAGACTCGAGATCCACAGGCGGATCATGAAGACGCGGTTCGACCTCGCACCGAGGCGTCGCCAGCGTCTTCACCGCCCGGAAGCCCTCAACAGCCAAGCGCCATGCGTCGCCGTCTCTGCGTCCACGAGCTCGTCCACTGCCGTCCACTGCCGACCATCGTCCATCGCACCACAGGGTCACTGTGCACGGGGTTCACTGTACTTCATTATGCGTGTAACCCAGTTACATTGTTTGTCCACTAAGTTCATTCGCCATGCTGTCAATCTGTTAAGTTCAATTGCGATTCCCTATCCTAGTTTTTTCGTGAAGTCTCTCAAACTAGGCTAATTTGTCCCTCTTGAGAAGGCTGTTTGTTATTTCAGTACCTGGAACCTGGAGCGCTCTGCCCCACACGAACTCTCTCTCTCCAGAAGCTCAATCGCATTCGCATCTGGTGACCAAAGAAATCCACCCAAAGGGAAAGAAGAAGCCAAGAAAGGAATCGAAAATGCCGACTGTGGGCGTCAAGCGCGACGAGCTCTTCGCGGCCATGGGCCAGATCTTCACGGACGAGGAGTTCGACCACCTCTGCTTCGAGTTCGGCATCGAGCTGGACGACATCACGAGCGAGCGCGCGCTCAAGCAGCGTGAGCAGGGCAAGACCGACAAGACGGAGACGCTGTCGGACGCCGTGCTGTACAAGATCGACGTGCCTGCCAACCGCTACGACCTGCTCTGCGTGGAGGGCATCGCGCGCGCGCTGCGCATCTTCCTGCAGAAGGAGAAGCCGCCGCAGTACAAGCTCGTGCCGCGCGCCGGCGGTAATCCCGCGCACCAGATCACGGTCAAGCCCAACACCAAGCTCATCCGTCCGTTCGTCGTGTCGGCCATTCTGCGCAACGTCCAGTTCACGCAGGAGCGCTACGACAGCTTCATCGACCTGCAGGACAAGCTCCACCAGAACATTTGCCGTCGCCGCACGCTCGTGGCCATCGGTACGCACGACCTCGACACGATCGAGGGCCCGTTCACCTACAACGTACGTATTTCCTAAGGACGATGATGGATGTGGGTGGATGTATACCGACTAACGATTTGTATGGTGTGACTGATTACAGGCGCTGCCGCCAAAGGACATCAAGTTCATTCCGCTGAGCCAGACGCGCGCGTTCGAGGCCAAGGAGCTGCTGGACTTCTACCGCACGAACGTGGACGTCAAGCACATCAAGCCGTACACGGACATCATCTACGACTCGCCGGTGTACCCAGTGATCACGGACAAGAACGGCGTCGTGCTGTCGCTACCGCCGATCATCAACGGCGAGCACTCGAAGATCACGCTCAACACCAAGAACGTGCTGATTGAGTGCACGGCCACCGACATCACCAAGGGCCACGTCGTGCTCAACACCATGATCGCCATGTTCTCCGAGTACTGCGCCGAGCCGTTCACGGTCGAGCCAGTGGACATCAAGTACGAGTCGGACGCGTCGCCCAGCGAGCAGACGCCAAACCTCAGCAACCGCAAGGTCGAGGCCAACGTCAAGGACATCTACTCGATGATCTTCGGCAAGCGCGACCCGATCAACCTGGACATTGACCGCATCTGCCAGCTCTGCGACAAGATGCAGCTCGCGGCCGTGGCCTCGGAGGACAAGAAGCGCATCGTCGTCGACGTGCCGCCAACGCGCTCGGACATTCTTCACGCTGTGGATGTGATTGAGGACGTGGGTATCGCGTACGGCTTCAACAATATCCCGCTCACGATCCCATCGACCCAGACGATTGGTGCCGCGCAGCCGCTGAACAAGCTCGGGGATCTGCTGCGTGAGGAGATCAGCCGTGCCGGTTACATTGAGCTGCTCACCCACGGCCTGTGCGCCCACGACGAGAACTTCAAGTTCCTGAACCGCACGGATGACGGCAACTCGGCGGTCGTGCTCTCGAACCCAGCGACGATTGAGTTTGAGGTCGTGCGTACGTCCATGATCCCAGGTGTTCTCAAGACGATCCAGAACAACAAGTCCATGTCGGTCAAGGAAGGCCTCAAGCTCTTCGAGATCTCGGACGTCGTGCTGCTCGACAACAAGACGGACGTCGGTGCTCGTAACGTGCGTCGCATATGCGCGTCGTACACGGGCCACACGGACGGCTTCGAGGTGATCCACGGTCTCGTGGACCGCATCTTCCAGCTGCTCGGTGTGCGCTGCCTGCTCGAGGACCCTGAGGTCGTCAAGACGCTGCCAGAGTACTACACCATCGAGGCCTCGTCCGAGCCAACGTTCTTCCCAGGCCGTTGCGCCGAGATCAAGCTCTACCGCAAGGACCAGGCGCCGATCAAGATTGGCTCGTTCGGTGTGCTTCACCCAGAGGTGCTGCGCAACTTCGAGCTGCTGAACCCGACGTCTCTGGTGGAGATGGACCTGGAGCCTTTGGTGTAAATGGCGATGAACGGGTCACTGAAGTCGGCACATCAAGAGAGTCGCAGACAGGAGACGATCGGCGTTGAAGCGTAGGTAGAAAAGACAGCATATGAAGCAACCAAGCCGCCCTGGCGTGGTGTATTTTGCATGGGAAGGACGCTGTTTGCTGGCTTTGCACTTGAGTTTGTGTGCTGGCATGGCAGTCAAAAATAGCCACGGCAGACGAGCATCAACTTCAGCATCACCCCCACGTTCAGGCCTGCATTAGCGAGCTCCTGGTCTTCAGGCACGCTACGAAGATGGCGCACGGCAGCAACAATGGCGACGCGCTCGACCGCGAGCTGGGATCGCTCAAGGAAACCATCGGGCTCACCAACCCACTGACCTTCGGCCACAAGGGCGACTGGTTTGTCCACATCGATGGCCCCGTGTTCATGTGGGTACTAGGTGATACTGATCAACGTTCTGCTGACTGCGACTGTAGGAAGACGACGACGGTGGTCACGCGAGAGGTGCTGCAGCACGAAGGCGCCTTCGCTAAGACGCTGCCCAACGCGTTCGTGCTCACCGAGCCTCGCAACTCGGTCAAGGCCTTCCAGGCGGCCGCCAATGCCGCCAAGTCGCCCATGCAGCCACTGCGTCCGCCGCCAAAGCCCGGACTCAATGAGAATGGTAGTCGCAAGGCTACCACAACACCAGAGGACGACGCCTGTGCGCTGACGCTGCAGCGGCGTGAACTGCCGGCCTCTCTGGCGGTGGTCAAACGCGTGCCCATGGCCAAGCGCTCGCACATGGACGGCGTGCTGCACGGCATCCCACGCGACAAGACTCCACCCAAGTCCACGGTGCAGGCCACACTCGAGTATTCGGACGAGATGAAGACGATGAACCGCGACAAGGATACGAGCTTCCATCGCAAGCGCGACGCGTACTCCGAGTACGTCGAGGCACGAGCGCGATTCAGCAAGATGCACAGCGTGAATTGAAAGAGCCACTTGAATTACGTATTAGTATTCTCCAAAATGGCTGCAATCTTCTGTCTGGTCTTCTTCGCCTTGTAGGGACGCGTTCTCGCTGAGCATTGACTGCAGCTCGTCGACAGTCGCAGCCTCCACAGGGAATTGGGGACTGACGGCAGCATTCAGGCTGCTTGATGAGCTGGTGGATGAGGAGCCGACGATGGACGAAAGTAACTCCAAGTGCTCGAGTTGCTGCTGAGCGTCTGACAGCGCAGCGAACAGGAACTCCTGGTGGGCCTCAGACGCCTGTGCCTCGCGTTCGCTGACAAACTTGCCTGGCGACGACTTGCTGTTGTTGTTACTGTGGTTGCTGCTGGTTCGGCCTTTGGATTTTGAAGGCGATGGTGACGAGCGGCCGTCGTTTCCACTCGCGTGGTCGTCGTCATTCTCGCACAGTTCCTCGTCCTCCCACGACGGTGTTCCCTTGTGGTGGAGTGCTCGTTGCTGCTTGAGTTTACGCTTGGTTTGGTTCGGAGCTGTGAGCTTCTGGACGATCGTGTATGGGTTCTTACTGGTCTTTTTGGTCAGCGCTTGATCGAGCGCATTCATCGACGCGCTCTTGCCCAGACCCCTCCAGTCGACGGGCGACGACGCGACCGATGACTCCGTGAACTGGACGACACCCTTGCGGATTGCTGTGAGCTGTTTCTTCTTGGAACTCGAGAGATGTGCCAGCTTCCCAGAGCTCTCGAGCATGTGCTGCAGAGGGTGACCCTCGCCAACGTCCACTCCCTGCTGGTGGTACAGCTCTCGGAAGAACGTCTCCTCTCGTGACGGCAGCAAAGCTCCTGCACTTGCACTGCTGCCCAGCGTAAGGCTACTGCCACTCGAAGGCAGGCTCCCAATGAATTCTGCAAGATTCTCGATGCGTTCGGGGAGAGTCGGCGCTGGTGGCAGCGAGTGCAGCGTGGACTTCGTGAGTCCAGAGGCGCCGCTTAGTCGAGCGGCCTTCTTCACGTTCTTGGGGATCGGTTTCCACGCCGAAGCTGGTGGCTTGGCGCCTCCAGCGATGACGTCTTTCGTTCTTCCTGGCGATGTGACAGCCATTGTGATGGGGTCGATTGGGTCCAGCCGCCGCTTGAGATCGTTCACTTCCCGCTGTGGCCGCAGAATCGCTGGTACATTGGGCCGAAGCGAGTTGATCTCCAGTGCCGTTGTCGTGTAGTCGGAGTACACGAGGCAGCAGCTCTCGCAGACCGCAACGGGCTTGTGGAGAAAGATCGGGTCGCTGCGATGGCGTTCAAAGTCGTCGACGCCCAGACTCGGATGCAAGTACTGAATCACTGGTGGAATGATGAGCTCCTGGGCGTTGAGTCCCGCGATGTGCGACGTAGCCTGTCTCTTGGGATGCGGAGACCCGGCTTGCTTGCCTGCATGGCTACTAGGCTTCTCACAGAACGGCAGAATTCCAAAGCCAACACCACCTGCGGCACCAATGAGTCGCTGCTCAGGCGGCCACTCGATCGCGACTTGCTCCTGCTCATTGACTTTCAGTCGCAAAAAGAGTAGAAACCGCTGGAAATGCTCGAGCACGGCCTTGTAGTTGGTTGTGAGCATGCGGAACTGCTCCACGACGCGCGCACAGCTCGTACATCGCTGGAATCCGTCTCTCAGCGGCACGTCCGGGTCATCCTCCGGGTGATTGTGGCGCGATTTGTGACTCTTGTGGTGCTTTTTGTGAGGCGAGGGCGTCGAAAGCGACGGATGACTCACTCTTCCCAGCGAAACGTGGGCGGGCACCTGAGCGTCTGACACAATATCCAGTGGACGAATGGTTGCGCTGGATGCATCGCTGCTGACACGAAGCAGGCGCAGCGAGGAGCACCACAGCAGCCACAGCCGGTCCTCGGCGTCGCTCTTGAGGTGCAGGACCATCCGCGAGATGCGGTACTTGTGATAGCTGACTTGCGTGACGTGGTCTACGATCTGCTCACACAGGAGCTGGACTTCACCCGGCAGCATAGCTCCACGCACAGGCTCCGGCTTGCTGAACATCTCGCCAGCACCACCGCCGTCGAACGTCACGCCGCGTTCGTACACGCTGTACTTCGCATCGTACAAGCTCTTGAGGTTCACGCGACGCTCCAGGAGACAGATCTTGGGCGACCAGATCACTCGAATTGTCGCGTTGTGCGTACCTTTGGGTAGGATGAAGCGCTGCAGAATGCCGTTGTGGGGCTTTCCGCGAGTGAACAGGAAGTCGTGGAGCGTGGCAGCGTCGAAGTATTCAATGAACGTCGAGCTGGCCGGCTCCGTTGCTTCGTCGTTATGGTCATATGCACTGCCGCTGGAGCCGTTGAAGTCAGCAGGCACTTGGTACAAGTAGCACGCGACGATGTCGGAGCTGCTACCGCGGTTCTGTTTCGTGTGCTTGGTGAACTCGTGTTCGATCGTGTGGTTGGTGAGGTTGATTTTGTTTTTCTTCTTGATCTTGCCACTCTTGAGCGATGTGAAGTACCACGACGACGGCTGAGACGCCTTGTAGACCACGGTGTGGGGTACGTAGATGCGTGGCCCTGCGCCGAAGTCATCTTTGCTCCACAAGAAGTGGAAGAGGTTGTCGATTAGGCCGTCTCCTTCCAGTGGCAGCGGCGTCGCCATGCTGTTCTAGTGGCTCAGCGAACGCTAAAGCAATCGAGTGCTGATAGAGTTGGCAGGGTCCGTCGTTTCGGCACTCCGTTCCAGTTACACGCAAGCCTAATTATATTGGTCGAAGATGAATCGAGGCCTCAAAACCCTCATCTTCACCTCCATGGCACTCTGTAATTCCCCGCTCCAAGTCGAAGACAAGAAGCGTAGACTATGCCGCCGCCTGAAACTAACGCCGCCATCACGACACCAACTACACCGCCCACGCCAGCGGCTACCGCAACGGCGTGTGCCTCTGTTCTAGCGGCAGCAACGCGAGCCACGCCAGAGATCAAGACGCAGGACTTGCAAGCCGCTGCTGATTACTACCAAAAGGCGACGGAGCTAGCCCATGGTGCGACCAGCGTAGATGACTATGTGCGTGCGATCGAGCTCTTCAGCATCGCCATCGCCGTGCGCAGCGACCAGCCGCGGTTCTTCTTTGCTCGGGGTAATGCATTTCGCGCCATCAACGAGCTGGAGTTCGCTGCAAAAGACTACACGCTGGCGATCGCACTGGACGACCGCACAGCAGCGTACTATGCTAACCGTGGTGCGTGCTACCGCAAGCTGAACAAGCCGGTCAAGGCGCTGGAAGATCTCACGGCTGCCGTGGACATGGACAGCAAGAAGGCCAACCACTTCTTCAACCGCGCGCAAGTCCTGTACGACCGCTCATTTTACAAAGAGGCCATCATAGACCTCACCAAGACTCTTGAAGAAGGCTCTGCGGGCATTCGTGTCGAGTACAAGGCTCTCCAGCTGCGCGGCAATTGCCACCGCAAGCTTGACAATATCCGTACGTTTTATGTCCAAGTGGACGCGATTATTGGATTCGATTGGATTGATGCTCACACAATTAATGTATTGGCCCGCAGAGAAATGCATCGACGATCTGCAGCGTGCGATTCAGCTCGATGGCCGCAACTCCAGCGGCTTCTCGCTGCTGGCGCAGGCGTATCTCGACGCTGGCGACTTGGACAACGCAGTGGAACACTTTTCAAACGCCATCCAGTTCAACAACTCTCAGGCGTCGTACTTTGCCCTGCGGGGGCTCTGTTACTACCGCAAATGCAATGGTGGGAGCGCGAGTGTTCATGCCAGTGGAGGTGCGAGCTTTGAATCAGCGCAGAACGCTCGTATGTGTCTGGCCGACTTCAACCAGTCGATCAAACTCGACGGGAAAGACCCACAGGCGTACTTCTATCGGGGTTCCATTCGATTAGCCCTTGCTCTCGACCTAATCCAAGCGACTGCCCATGCCAGCAGTGCCGGTGGAACTGCGACTGCCACCAAGCCAGTAGCACTGGCTGTTGTGTCTGCAGTCTCATCAGCAGAAGCCGTAAGTGGGGATGCTGCTAGTGGGCTCAGTCGCCTGACGTCGTCCATCGCCGCGTCGTTGACCGGAGAGGAACAACTCGAGGCGTCGTTTGCCGACATCGAGATGGCGTGGACGCTGAGCCCCAAAGGCGTCAAGTTCCAGATCGGCATGGCAACGATCACACAGCTCAAGCAACAGTACGTCGCCGCGAGCGCACTCTTCCGCGACATCAACACTAGCGATCGAGCCAACGCCATCGTCAAGTACCACTGGGCTTTGTGCTGCCACATGCTACGCGAGGTCGAGCCATGCCTCACGCTGCTGTGTGACTGTGTGGAAGCGATCCCGAATGAGCCACTATTCTTTGAAGCGCGAGCGCTAGTGCTACAGGAGGCTGGACACCACGAACTGGCGATCGGCGATTGGACGGAAGCCATTGCGATACGGCAAGAACTCAGTGATCACGTGGGGAATGAGGCCATCCGCTGGAATTTGTATCTGCGGTCCGAGAGCCACTTGAGATTGAACCAGTACGAAGACACTATCGCCGATGCCACGCAGGCTTTAGCAGCGCATGTCCCACTGGCAGCTACAGCGCCTGCTCCAGGGCCTGAGACTCCGAGTGCGCAAGTGGCAGCAGTGGTGTTGTCGCAGCTTCTTGAGACGTCCGCTCACAACGCCAGGGCGATGGCACATCGTGGCCTCGGCCAGTACGACCAAGCACTCGACGATCTCACGGTTCGTATCCTGTCTCAATTCGGTATCGTCAACAGGGTCTGACATATACTTTGGACGGTAGGCATGCTTGCGGCTGACACCTGACAACGAAGTCTTCCTGTACCACCGCGCGCTGTGCTTTCTGGAGTGTGAGCGCTTCCCGGAGGCACTTCCTGACTTTGTTGCTGCCCTCGCGATGGCTCCAGAGGACGCATACATCATGTACTGCGTCGGGCTGTGCTACTACCACGAGAAGAAGCCGCTCCAATGTATTATATACATGGAAGGAGCGCGAACGAGAATCGAAGCGCAGCGCGATGCTCAAGGCGCCGCCAGTCGAGCCGTGCTGCCAGATCTGTACGTCAGCAGCTTCTTGGATCGCCACACTACTGATGGAGCCACGTGGTACTGACCTCTACTTGTGTTTTTCACTGTAGACACTACCGTTTGGGTGTGGCCCACGCACTCGAAGGCCGCACCATCAAAGCCATCGAACACTTCACGTTTGCCATCGACTATGCGTCGCAGGACGAGTCCCCCGCAGCGGCTGAGGCAGTTCTCCGTTATGTCCACGAAAGAGCCAAGGCGCTGCAACTCGAACGCTACGTCGACGAAAGCATCGAAGACTTCAGCTTCGTGATCCTCCACAACCCACACAATGCGCACGCGTACTTCCGTCGCGGCTTCGCGTACAAGTCACTGGGCCAACTGAAGGAGGCTGCCGCCGATTTCGAGTCGGCCAAGTTGCTGGATCCGAAGAATCCTCGGCTGGTGGTCAAGTACAAAGAGCTCAAGGATACCGAGTGCGTTGTGCTGTGCGCGCCTGGTCAAGAGCCGGCGTTCTGAAGGGCCGTGTTGTATGAAGAGACTCGGGACGGGCGGTCGGCATCTTTGACAAGTCGCGTTGATCATGAAAGGTCGCCGCCAGGATTTTGTTTTGATCTCCCAGCTACCGTAGCTCCGTCCTATTGAGAAGCTGCTTGGCAATCTCCTGCTTCCGATGGGCGCTACAGCGAGTCAGTGCGCACAGGCGTGCTGCTCCTGTTGCTTGAGTAGCACCACGAGAGGCACTGGAAGTACCCACAAGGGCGATAAATCTGATGGCCTGTCGACTTCGGCAACGCGAGACCATGACGATGACAACGCGGCCGACTCGTGGCTCCAGAAGGGCAAAGTGCCGCTGCTCTCCGCGCGTCACGACCGTGAGATCATCGACGAAGGCGTCGTCGTGCGGAAGGTTGTGGTCGCGCGCTTACCAACACCAACACACCACAGTACCAGCCAAGCTGCTAGTTCTCGGTCGTCGCCGTCGTCTCCGAAGCGTGGCCTGCGAGCCATCGCTGCTGAGAACCGCGTGAGCTCGCCCGTACGGTCTCCACGACACGGAAGCCATCACGACGACAGTCCCAACTCCTCCAACGAGGATGGCAGTTGGGAGCTGGCTTCTCCTGGTCACGAGGAGGCGAGTATGCTGTCTCCGACCGCACGGATGGACGCGAGTGGTGGCAGCAGTGGTGACGAGATGGAAGAAGCTAAGGCAGAACCACGGCGAACTGCAAGAAGCCAGAGGTCAGCATCAGCGGCGTCGCACGGCAGTCCACGCGGTCGAGAAGACGCTGCGGATGCAGAGTTTGATGAGGAAACCAACGGTGGCAGTCCTCGGTCGCCCCGATCGCTCAGTCGGCCGTTGTCAGGGTCGACGTCCCCCAAGCGGAAAGAACGGTATGGCCGCAAGAACTACCGCGCGGACTCGAGTCGGAAGAAAACCATGTAGGGAGGAGGCAGGCTAAACACGAAACGCAGTAAGTACATTAGGCTCGTGCGCCCTCTTTTTTTCGAACCTGGCTAGTCGGTCGTCCAAGAAGATCCCATCCACTGCAACTGTTGACCACAAAATCCACTCTTTGCCTGGCGAGCGGTACTCACGTCCTGTGATTCTTCACTCACTTGGGCGGCATCGACTGGATAAATTGCAGTAGGCGACGCTGTGTGATCGAACCATCGAGGCCGGGGATACCGCCGCCGCTCTCACTCGCGACGAACTTAAAAATCGGGTCATCGGCTTCGAAGCCTCCTAGGTTGTACGGCGCCTCCAGGGGCGTGAAGATCACGCCGTCGACTTCGTGGGTCACGTCTTTGACGAACTTGGTCAGCATGTACTCAGTCTTGGACAGCTTGAAGTGATCCTTCATGCGTACGCGGAAAGGCTCCACTGCGTAGTCAAAAGTCTGGTCCTGTGGTCCAAGAAAAAAATCCTTAGTTTCAGCCGTCAGACCGTCGAACATTAATGCGCGCATACGTACGTTCTTTCGTGGCAGGATGATCTCGTTCTGCAAACACTGCAACCGCTTCTCCAGCTTCTTCTGCCAGATTGGTGAGCCTTCCAGAAACGCGATGTCGAATGCCAGGTACCGGGCGAGCTTTTTGCCGTGGTCCTCGTCTTCGACAATGATACCGTCAATGAGCGTGTTGACCTGGCTTTCGTTCTGAATACAAACGAAACAAGTCAGTTCTCAAGCGTCGAGAGGCAGATAGAGATCTGACCACTCACCAATGCCCGCCGGCGTGGGAACTTCATGTTCACCTTGGTAAACGTCGTGTTTCGAGACACGATGTATGTGCCGCCTTCGGTGATGAACAGCATACACCGACGACTGTAGGCAACGAAAAAGATCGTCAGAATACGGGACGCGTGACACGCTAGGCATGATAGACGTACCCTCTCGCACGCCAGGTGACAAAGTACGCGCTGGTCAGACATCCGCGCTTCTTGAACGCCTCAGCAGCAACGTGGGTGGCAGTCAGCGGGATGGCCTAAAGAGCAAACGCAACGTCGTTAGTTTACAGCATTCCCTCATCTGCAGTCCAAAGAGCAACCACGCACCTCGCAGCCTGGGAATCCATCGTGCGTCGTGAGCTTTTCCAACGCGGCGAGCACCTTCGCGTGTTCTTCCGACGCGACATCCAGCATCTCCCCGTATTCGAGAGGCTCGACAACGTCCGTCCACGAACGGACCTTGCGACGCTTGGTTGGGCGCGTGTTGACATCTTCGCGCACTGGAGGGATGTAAAGTGGCGGCTTGTACGTTGGCCCTGACGAATTGGACTGGCTTGCGCTCGTCGGCGTAGAGCTCACCGAGTTCGAAGCACCCGTTGGAGTCGTCGCTGGAACACCAACACGGGGCTTAGTTTTCCGCACGAACTTCGCCTGGTGGTCCTCCTCCGTGAGAATTGTCGAGCCAATCTTGAAGCCTGCGTCGTCCGCTGACTGTGTCGTGTCCCACTTCGGCGCAGGAGGACACTTCACCGTCGACGACGACGACGGCAGCGTCGCGAAATACTTGCGGTACAGTCGCTCGAGGTAGTGGCGCGAGCTGATGCCAGGCGAAAGCACAGCTGCAAACTCCTTCAACGCCGCGTCCAGACCCAAGTCGCAGTATTCGACCATGTACGACACGACCAAGTAGCCCACGAAGTTGTAGTTGGCCGCGAACACCGCAACGTCCATGTCCTTGGCGTCGCTCTTCTTGTGCTTCTCCACTTGCTCGCAGAACTGCACGACCATGGCGTCTTCCGCAGTGATACGCGCTGCAACGTCGGCGTCGGAGCCGCCTTCCTCGGCTGGCAGATTCACGCGAAGCTTGACGTAGGTCACGTCCCAGTCCTCCCACTCACTGTCAACACAGCAGAACGTCAGTATATCAATCACGATAAGCATATCCCGCTAGGAGCAATCGTACTTGGTGTCATGGAGGAAGCAATCCGTGCCAAACGCGTCGATCACCAGGCCGACATTGATGACTGGGCCACTTCGCGACGCCACCAGCAGCTTCTCCATCAGCGCCGATGGCGCATACGTCGCCGTCTCATCCGCATAGTGGATCTCGTACCTGATACAGCATAGTCGTAAGCCTCCATTGTCAAACCAAATCCTCAAAGACGTCCATTTCCTACGTACAGTGAAGACAGCGGCGCGCGGATCGGCAGGATCTTCGCCGCGGGAAGCAGATTGGCGAACTGCGGCGCCGCCTCAAACGCACGCCACTGCGGCTCCGTCCAGTGCAGCAGCTTGCGCACCTTGGGCGCCACAGACGCCGCGCTGATCGCTGCTCCGTTGCCGACTGCCGCGGCCGAGACACTTCCACTGCTGCTGTTGTTTCCGCCATTGAATGAGCTGGTCACGCTGCGGTTCGGGCGCTTGTTCGGCGGCGCGACGCCTACTGTGAGGCTGCCTGCGCGCCGCAGCTTCGCCGCCACTTCGGCGTGGAGCGCGGCCGTCGCGTCGTCGCTCATCGTCGTGCTAGTCGCTCCGTTCCTTCTCCCTGTTGCCGGCCGATGAGGTGGCGCGCTTTGCCTTGGACGCGAGAGTGACGGCGGAAGCCCGCCAACAGAACAGCTCCAAACCATCAAAACCTCGCAGTTTGCCAAAACACCGACGCAAGGTTATATGATTTTCAAATGCTATTACAGTACATATGTCAAGGAGTAGGTCCATGTACTTCAATAAATTTATCCAAGATGTAAAACCTCAACTGGCTGTTTGGATGCCGTGGATGAAAAACCCTACTTCCTCGCCGTTTTGTTGGCTTTTTCGCGCTTTTGTTGGCGACTCTGAACCGACACTTCCAACAGACGCGGTGCGCACCACGCAGCAGACCAAAATGGAAGTGGAGGCAATTGGCGATGGCGGCCCGCAGGCCGAACGCTCGCGGCGACTGGCAACACAGGCGTCTCGCGTATTTCCACCGACAATCCATGTGCCTCTTCTACCAACTGTAGTGAATCTGCCGGCGGTAGGTGCTCCGTTGGAGAGGCAGGAGAGCCGGACGGCAACTTCAACTTCGACTCGGATATCGTTGTTGCCGACGACGCAGTGCGCATCCACCGCCAGTTGCCACGTCCAGATCGCACAGCTACAGGACGAGAAAGCGTTCTTGGCCGAGTATGTGGAGCGCTTGCTCTCGCAGCTGCGGCGTGTGCTCCACAAACACGGAGAACTCGACAAACTGAAGACTCTGGGTGAACCCACCGCCGCGGATACGGATGAACATGGCGAGCGTGAGGTGCGCCTACCCCCGTGGATGGTTGCTAAGGAGGTGGTGCAGCCGCTCTTCCAAGCGTACGACGTCAAGATCTATGAGCTGGTAATAGTGGCGGTTAGATCAGTGAATCTGCTGAGAGATGGCGTGTGCTCACGCTGTTTGTGGATGTCCAGGAAAGCGCCGTGAGTGAGAGTAAGCTAGCGATGGACTGCATGGCGCGCCACGCCCAGAGCCTCGCGCAGAGCAACACCGCCTTACGCCAGTACGTCTCCTATGGATCTAGTAAGTGCTGCTGCCGGAACCTGAACACATTGTTCGTGTCATTTATTGTAGGGAACTGGAGGCGGCAGCTGAGAAGGCTGTGCTTCGCATGCAGCACGAGCCAAGGGATGCGAGCATGAACAACCTGCGAGGAGGCGGGTTTGACGATCCGATTGACGACACTGGAGCTGGTGGGGGCGACTACCTGGGTGATCTCAATGAGCGGATCGACGTGCTCATGTCGGTACGTGGGGGGCACGAGGACCCGTTGTCTCGCGTGAACTCGCCGCATCTAACCTCAATGCCGTTATACAGGAGAACAGTTTGCTAATGGAGCAAGTATCTTTGCAAGATGACGAGCTCAACGGACTGAAGAAGGAGATTTCGGATCGCGATCAGCAGCTTGCAGTCATGGGCCAGAACTTCAACCAGGCGACACTCGCACTCCAGGAGCTCAGAGATGCATGTGCAACGATCGGAGACGAGAAGGCCCGGTGTGAGCAGCAGCTACAGCAATACGCGGCTCGCATGGCGCAGCTCGAAAGCGAGAAGGAAACGGTGTTGAAGCAAGCCGACAAGCTGAAATCCGAAGGCAAATCACTGGAAAGTCAGTTCTCAGAGTATGAGCTGTTACTCGAAAACGTGAAGAAAAACGCTGAGAAGAAAGACGAGAGCTTTGCCGCACGTTACCAAAACGTGTGCGCACGCCTGCGCGAGCTGAATAGCGTCTTGGAAGATCGGGACCGAAGGGTAGACTCGTTGGAAGAGCAGCTACGGCATGTCACGACGGAGCTCGAGGGTGCCCGCCAAGACTGTGAAGGCATGCTACAGGTCATGAACCAAATGGAGAAGCAGCTCACACAATACTGCGCTCGTGAAGATGCCGTTGCGGATGTGAGTAGAGCCTGGTGGGTTTACGACGCTTCGACTTTGTGGCTGAACGACGTGTTACCGTAGCTGGAGCAAGAATGCAAGGCCAAAGTGGAAGAAATGATCCTCGAGAAAGAACAGGTTTGTGGTTTTCCCTGGAGAGTTCCGCTTTGAGTCCGCAATTGACTGATCTGGTTACTAAACGCAATAGATATCGGCTCGTGAGGCTCAAGCACGACGCGAGATCGCTCGTCTTCTTGAAAAAACGCGCTCCATGACAGAAGAGCACCTCAAGAATCATGAAGAGACCGTGGCGGAACTCACGAAGCGCTCTGAGCAAGAAATCAGGATTCGTGAATCCGAACTGCACGATGTCAGTGCAGAGCTGGCCCAGCTCCGAGTGAAACTCGTACGTTGCTCGCAATCTGAGAAGGAGTGAGCTTCTCCATCTAACCACCTCAACTCCCTCACAGGATATTTCAGCTCGGAATCAGCGGGAGGCTGAGAAGAATATGAGCGAAGCCCTCCGACGTACGAAAGAGGCGACGGAAATGTACCAGGTACAGGTTTTTCCCGAGAGGAGATTGCTGATGGAAGGAGCATTTACTGAAAGCGTGTGTGATATGTGTAGCGCAAGCTCAAAGGCCTAGTAGAGCGTGCTGCTGCCGCTGAAGAGGCGAAGGATATGGTACGACTCCACAGTGCAGGTTGACGATGGTATCGATCTGCACTTACGGGCGTTGTGTTTCGTTATGTAGGCTGCGCGAACAGAGAGCGAATCTGTATTAGCTCTGCGAGCTAAAGAGGAGGACTTAGCCAAGATGCGGAATGACTTCCGTGATCGAACACAAGATCTGAATGTACGATGCCGCTACTGCACACTTTCTGACGGGACCTTTTGGCTCACTAGGCGCATGGTATTTGCAGGAGAGGATCACCTCGTTAGAGCGAGAGTTGGAGGTTCGGCGAACGGAAGCCCGCGAGCTACGTGAGGAAAACGAGGAGAAAAACCGAAAGATCGAGCTACTCAATGATCAGCTCAACAAGGTGAAGGCCGACTGTGCTGGAAGATTCTCGAACGATTTTGAGGCGATACACAAAGAGAACCGGGAGCTCAAAGCACGAGCTGCTGATCTCGACTACAGGCTGATTGCCTCAAAGAAAGATCTAACGAGTGCACTGGAGACGGCTCGAAATGAACGCGAGCGAGCTGAAGTTCGGCTCATCGCGGAAGTGGAGACGTTGAAAGCGCGTGTGTCGACTCTCAAGGACGAAAAGACCCGAACTGAGAAGCTGCGGCAGGAAGCTGAGTCCAGGCAGGCAGTCATGACACTGCAAATCCAGCAGCTAGTGCGTGATATCGCGGATACGAAAGAGGCGCTTTCTGAACGAGAGCATGCGTGTGATGATGGTGACCGCAAAGTCTCCGAATTGAGCGCACAGCTGACAGTGGCACTGTCGAAGCAGCAGCAATTCTTCCGCCAAGAGCGAGAAATGCGGGCAGCGATCGAGCGACTGACTCTGGAGAAAACGCGACTGGAGCGCGATTCAACGGTGAGAATGGGCGGCTTACCGTGTTTGCTTGGCGCTTCGCTAACCACGTGAATGTACCATCTCATAGAATTGCCGCAAGAAGCTGGAGGAATACCGACACGCTGACTTTTTGAGTCTGACCCAACTCGGCCACGGACGAAATGATACGTCCGCGGCGTTTTCGAAGCCCGAGAGACGCAATCCACCGCCATCCAACCAATCCACACGGGGTGAGGAAGTATACCAAGCTTCGCGATAATAGCACGACAGTAGGTCTGTCATGTTTTGTCCATTAACCGTTCTGACGCCTTTACTTTGAGAAGCAAAGACTCGAGTTGGTGCCACCGAATCCGAACGAGTTCGTCATCACGGCCTTCAGCTGCTTCTCCTGCGGGGTGTTCGGCACGTAGTTGAGCGTGAACTCTTCCGTTTTCTCGGTCAGGTTGAGCGTTGGCGGCATCACATTCTGCACATGATCGAATGGCGAAGTCAGCAAGGTCTCCTTCCGTGAACATGGACATGGACATCATGATTAAACTCACGTGGTGGAGGGCCTTGATGGCGAAGATGGCCTCGACGGCGCCAGCAGCTCCAAGCAGGTGGCCAACGGCACCCTGTTTACATCACAATCACGCAGTCAGACCCAAGCTTTGACATCACACTGATACGCCATGGCAGTGATTGCGTGACGGTGCGTACCTTGGTGGAAGAAAACCCGAGCTGGTCGGCGTACTCGCCAAAGAGCTCCTTCACGGCAGCGTTTTCAGCTCGGTCTCCCAGTGGTGTCGACGTCGCGTGCGCGTTGATGTAGCCGATGTCGCTGAGCGTCAACCCGGACTGTGCGACCGCCGACTGCATCGCTCTGTTGACACGACGCCGTGAGGTGAACGCTCAAAGACCATCAAAAGCGCATTCCTCGTACCGTCTTGCGCCATCGCCAGTCTCCGCTGGAGCGGTCATGTGGTGGCTGTCGCCGCTGAGTCCGTAGCCGCGCACTTCGGCATAGATGCGAGCGCCGCGCTTCTTGGCGTGCTCGTATTCTTCGAGCAAAACCACACCTGCGCCTTCACCCATCACGAATCCATCACGGTGCACGTCAAACGGACGCGAGGATTCTTCTGGACGGTCATTGAACTGATGGACGTGGGCACGTCAGATACGTCTACACAGCGCAAGCATGAACTATAAACCAACCTTCGTCGCAAGCGCCTGGGACCGAAGAAAACCGCAGATCGAGATCGGATTCACGGACGCCTCCGTGCCACCGGCGACCATGACATCGGCGTCACCGTGACGAATGAAGCGGAACGCGTCACCAATGCTGTGTGAGCCCGTCGCACACGCAGTCACGCAGGAGTGGTTCGGACCCTGTGAAGAAAATCGAGTGAGCGGATATCGTCGGAAAATCCATGGTCGCACTGAGGCGTACCTTTAGTCCGTGCTCGATACTGATGTGGCCAGCGGCAAGATTGATGAGGATGCGAGGGATGAAGAACGGCGATACACGGCGGTATTTCTACCATCACAAACCACAGTGAGCATGGATCGATACGGAGTTGGCACTAGTGGTTTGAGAGATATACCTGTTCGCGAACGAGAGCACCGACGTCGACGATCTCCTGGATGTTGCCAATCGCGGCACCCACAGCAACGCCCTGCACACAAGAATGCGATATCCGTGAACGGTTGAGCAACACTCAAGAGCTTACGATGCGACCAAACGCACCGCTCGTTCGCGCTCCTCGTCCGACTGGGGCTTCCACCCCGAGTCTTCAACCGCCTCCTTCGCTACATGCAGCATCCCACTTCAGTCGCCACATCACCAGGCATTGGAATGGCATTGGAGCGCACCTGCTGCCAGCGCATACGCGATAAAGTCGACTTCTTGGCTGCGCGCGTTCTTTGGGTTCACCCAGTCCTTGGTGCGGAACGCATGTGGCTCGTCGCCACGCGGCACTTGCGCGGCAATCGTACACGCCAGTCCCGTCGTATCGAAGCTCTCGATCGTCTACAAGTGGTCACGCGACAACCAGAACACTGTAAGCAAATGCGAGCCAAGTATGACAGGAAGATCGCCAAGGATCAATCGACGACGTCGTACTCGGACGGCGCACTGCGAGTCCAGCAGCGCATCCCACGCGCGCTGCACGCCCAGGCCGAAGGGTGTGACGGCGCCGAGGCCAGTGACGACCACGCGACGTGGAGCTGTCACAGGTGGAGCGCTGAACGCGAGCTGCGAGTAGCGACGCGTGCGCAGCATTGGCGATCGCATGTTGGACGTTGCGAGATGACAGCTCGGCCGCACCAGCAGATATTTTACAAGGTGTGAAGTGCATCATATATCACCAAATATACCGGTATTGAAACCAATACCGGTTCAGGAAGTTGAGTGAACGGAGACAGCATCTTTGTCTTTGGAATATGATACGATCTCTATGATTTATAATACGTGATGGGAAAGTCCACCTGGCGTTCAGTGCACTGAACGGAAGCGGTCTCATGATCAGCGCACATGCACTGACAGCTCTACTGCCGGTATCATGTGCATGCAGAATTGGACGCGCTGCATACGAATCGAAGTTGTATTGATTAGCCCGTGTAGGAATGACCAGCGCAGTACAGGACAGTACGCTGCGTGTAGTACTGTGGAATGGCTGCTGGTCACCATCCACTCGACGTCCCTGAACAACCTCGCAGGCAGCACGAGCCCGCCACTTCGGCGGTGCCTTTCCAGCCGCTGCTGCCAGAACCGAACCGTTTATGGGCTACCAGACTGCTCTTCTCGGTGACGAGAGTCTCGTCAGCACCACCACAGTCTCACCAAGCTCAACAAAACGCAACACGTGGGAACTATCATGGCACCGCAGTTCAGCAAGCCACACCACCCAAGTGAGGCGGTGCCGACACTGCGGGGTCGCCAGCCAGCCAGCCACGCAGTTCAGTGGGCCGCTTGGCCATGCGGTCACGAAAGATTCAATCGTTCGCATGCAGCGGCAGGAATCAGCTTCCGCTGGACTGCAGCGTCGACCAGACTTACGGTACAGTCCAGTGCAGAATGCCGTTGCCTTTCCGTCCCATTCTCGCATTCACGCGCGACACGACGACCGCGTTCGCGGACTAGGAATCTTACGCTGCCGTCCATCTCCGCGGTCGATCGCTGTCCATCCAGTCCAACTCTTGTCCTGGGCGTGGGCTTGTCCATGGCGCCTTCTCCATCAGTCAATCGATCAGTCACGGTCTCCTCAGCGGCCAGCTGCCGTGAGTCACTTGCCGCAGGTGCAACTCCGTCAAGTTTCGCGGGCGACTCTGGCCATCAACTGCAGCGTTCGCTTGTGGTCTTTCGGACGCTTTGACTGTGTTTTTTGCTTGGCATGAATGCAAACGACGCCGTGAAGTTGAGTTTGGTGGGTGGGGGATGCGAGTGTGCAACAAACACAACACGTTCCGCGGATCCACCGGGCCGACAGCCGGCAGCCGATCACCAGCCTGCTGTCCAAGCTCGACGTGCCGCTGTCAGTCCGCTCCATCCGCTTGCTGGTCACCGCCAGTCCACTCGGCTCACTCCGCAACTGGCAGCTCTCCTGTCATTACCGCATTTCGATCTCACTCTCTCACCATGAAGCTCTTCCGCTCGATCGTGGTCGCCATCGTGGCACTCACCGCCGCCGGCACCGTCGACGCCGCGCGCAACGTGTCCGCCGTCATCGACATCCTCGCGTACAACGATGTGTACGAGATGCTCCAGGACACCGTGAACGGCCTCAACTACGGCGGCCCGTCGCGCGTCGTGCCGATCGCCAAGGCCATGAAGGCCAAGAACCCCAACAGCCTCGTGCTGTTCGCTGGCGACACCATGTCGCCGTCGCTCTGGTCGTCGCAGTTCAAGGGCATGCAGATGGCCGACGCCCACAAGGCCATCGGCGTCGACTTCGCCAGTCTCGGCAACCACGAGTTCGACTTCGGCATCGACGGCTTCCTCAACGTCTCGGCGGCCGTCAACTTCCCGTGGCTGAACGCCAACTGCCACGAGATCTCGACCGGCACGCTGCTGCGCGGCACCAAGCAGCGCGCCATCAAGGAGTTCAACGACCCGACGTACGGCAAGATCAAGGTCGGCCTGTTCGGCGTCATGTACGACATGAAGGACTCGAGCAAGGGTCTGTTCTGGACGGACCCGATCGCGGCCGCCAAGTTCCAGGTCTCCAAGCTGCAGGCGGCGGGCGTGGACATGATCATCGCGCTCACGCACCAGGACCTGGCGGACGACAACCGCCTCTCGAAGGAAGTCGCCGGCATCAATGTGATCTACGGCGGCCACGACCACTCGTCCATGCTGCAGACCAACTTCGGCACGCCGTACCTCAAGGCCGACTTCGACTTCCGCTCGATCTGGCAGTCGCACGTCGAGTACTTCGCCAAGGACACTGCCAACGCCGCTGTGTTCCGCATGCGCCATACGGCCGTGCCGATCACCGAGGACATGCCGACGGACGCCGCTCTCGACACGATCATCAACGACTACAAGACCAAGATCGGTAAGCTCTTCGAGCGCCAGGTCGGCACGCTCTGTGAGCCGCTCGACCTCACCAACAAGGTCGTGCGTGCCATGGACGCGCCGATCGGCCACGTGTTCGCGGACGCGCAGCTCAAGTTCTACGGCGAAGGCTCGGCCGACGTGTCCATCACCAACGGCGGTGGCATCCGGACGGACCTGGTGTACCCAGCCGGCCCACTCACGCTCGGCCAGGTCGTGGCCTGGTCGCCTTTCGGCAACACGATCATGGTCACGGAGACGGACGGCGCGTCGCTCAAGAAGTACATCACCAAGGAACTGCTCGCGAGCTGCGGCTCCAACGTCGTGATCGTGAACGGCTTCTACCCGCACCCGGCGGGTGTCAAGTGGGACTTCAAGTGCACGGGTGTGGGCGCTGGCTCGCTCACGAGCCTCGAGTGGTTCAACCACCCAACGCGCACGGGCCCAGTCCAGGACGCCGAGGTGTTCAAGATGGCCACCAACAACTTCCTGTACAACACCGAGTTCTCGGTCATCCCTGGCGTCCGCACCAAGGTGATCGTGAGCGAGGCCGAGGCCGTGCGTATCGATGCCGCGCTCGAGTGGTACGTCAAGCAGCAGCCTGATGCGATCCTGTGCGAGAAGGGCCCGAAGCGCTCGTCCGTGTCGTTCTAGAGTCCGCGTGTTGTAGCGAGGGCTTAGTAGTAGTCTCCCCGCTCTGAATGGAAAAGAGTGGAATCAAACCCCACACATCTATCTTACGAGCGGCTCATTTTGCTGGAACTCTTCTTGTTCCCAGTAGCGGAGACTGGGACTTTCACATGACGATTCAGACGCTCGTTGGACGCGAATTGCGGCTCCGGCTCCAGCGGCTCCCAGGGTCCCGTTGCCATGAGCGTGAACCGATAACCGCACGCGATGGAGATCAAGGGGCCGACGCCGAAGCCGCTGAAGTCTTTCACGACGTCTGGCTCTGTGGCGTCAGCAGTTCCGTCGGGAGGCTCACGGCCCAGACACCCAGATGTGTTCTGGCCCCACGAGAAGAGCTTCCCGTCGGAGCTGAGCGCACAGGAATGGTGCGACGACGCCGCGAGCAGGCGACAGCGCAGCTTTCGATGGACAAACTCTGGAATGCGAGCTATCCGCAGAATCACCAAGTCAGATAGCTAGCTCACCATTTTCACAATCATTAGAACCAGCCACTTACTAGGAATCGCGGCCATCTTCTGCTTACCCAGACCGAGCTGTCCGTGGAGCCCGTGGCCGAATGCAAACACATATCCTTCGTCTGGCTTGGCGAAGGTCTCTCCTCGTGTCTGCACCAGGCACAGTGAGTGCCAACTGCTGCAAACCACGTCGACGACGACGTCTTTCTCAAGCGCCCTAACGAGTTCGGGGTGTAAAACATCGAGATTCTGGTCGGAACTCGAGGTCTCGGCTCCGCTTTTCACGCTTGTGCTTGTGTGGCCGTGGCCGAGACGACCGCCGTCGCCGCATCCAAAGGTGAACAACTGTCCTGAAGCGGAGATCACGGCAGTGTGCGCAGCGCCACACGACACCTTGACGATCGGTGTCTTGGCGAAGGCCTCCACGGGGGTCGGAGTCGGGAAGTAGAGCTGCTGCCGGTGATTGCGCACGCCTTTCCGTTTATTCACACCCAAGCCGAGCTGTCCGCTCCAGCACGCTCCCCACGTGAACAGGTCCCCGTCGTGGGTCAACGCGGCGGTATGGCTGTTGCCCACACTCACTTGGACGATACGAGACGGACCCTGCGTGTTGAAGGCCGTCACGGGTGTCGGAAGCAAGGCATCTGCGAGATTTAGAGCCTTGGAATCACTGGTATCGACACGGAGCTCGCCGTGGTCGTTGCGTCCCCACGAGTAGCACGCATACTCAGCCGTCGTGAGCACGATGTGACCAGCGGGACGAGCGCAGACGATTGAGAGCACGCTCTTGTCACGAAGCTGCTGCACTTCTCGTGGTATCAAGAAGCAGGAAGAAGCGTCTCCCGACGCTGCCAGTGCTGTTGGCTCTGGAGAGTGCTGTTTTTGGAAAGGCGGCGACTTGGATAGCGTCAGAGGCGGCCGGAACGCGTCGTGTTTAGAGCTACTCCGACCAGCGACGTCCACCAGCGACTTGCCACCTCCACCCCAAGTGAACACTCGACCGTCCGATGCCACTGCAAATGCAAAGTCTGCGTCAAAACCCTGCCATTCACACCCACGCACACAGTCAGTTCTCCATCTCTACTAGTACTATCAGAGAAGTCATAAGTTGAAATGGACGACTGACCGACACGACTTGTGTGATGTGCTCGCCACGGAACCGCTCAATCTCCGTGGGCACACGCCGCTCTTTCCTGTCACCCAGACCCAGCTCGCCGTTGAAGTTGTGACCCCACGCAAACACGCGCCCTGACGCCAGCACGCGCTCGTGCTCGCGCTCCTGGAGCTCCGTTTGCTCGCGTCTCGCGCGGATCTCAGGAGCGTGGACCCAGTCCTGAATGCGCGCGACGAGCTCCGCTTTCTTGCCACCGGTCGGCAGATCCAGCAGCTCACACGCAACATCCAATTGTTGCTTGGTCCACGGCGTCACATCCACTTGCGTCCAGAACTCGCGTGTCTTGGGCAGGTCATTGATCGGTGTCGCCTTTCTCAACATTTCAACCAAAGTTAACTTATTCGAAATCTGCACACAAACTCGAGGGGAACTTACTTGGAACTGCGGCACGACCACGCGATTCCAGACCTTTTCGCGCGTCGCCGGCTTCGCGAGACGCGCTATTTTCCGTTGAAGCTTCTGTTGCGCGTTGCGTGGCGGGTCGTGGCGTCCACGACGCCCTGCTTCTTCGTCTTCCAGCCGCGTTTGCGCGCGTAGATCGTCTTGTAGCGCCGTCAAGAGCCGCTGCGCACGCTGCTCGCGAAGTCGATCAATCGGATTCACAACCATCACAGGAAAAATGAACGCACTCGGCGTGGACTACGCGTCGTCCAGTGACGAGGATGACACCTCCACGAGTCCGCAACAGCAACAGCAGCCAGTCGTAGCTGCTACAGGGACAGCTCCTGTGGTTGTGACAGCGAATCGAACGAGTTCGTCTTCCGCGGGCGCAATTGAGATCGATGGGCTGTCGTCCGAGCCGCCAGGAGCCGCGGATCCGGATGTCCAAGCAAGAATAGCACGCCTCCTCGCGCTTCAGGAGAGCCAGGGAAGCCACGCCAGGCAGAAACCCATGAGCCAGATCAAGACGTTCCAGGAGAACCTGCAGACCAAGAAGGAGGTCGCCAACCCTTACATTCTGGGCAAAGTGGTCGAGTACTTCGGCATCGATGAGGTCCAGACCAACTTTGCCTCGGACGTATTTGATCCGTACGCTCTGCCACTGCACGAATACTCCGAGAAACTCTCAATCGAGCAGAAGAAACGCCAGGACGAGCGCCTGCCGATGCAGCAGCAGCGCTCGCAGATTGCGTTCACTCATTCCCAGTCGACAGACTAAGCCGACCGAATACTAACGTTAGCTCCACTTTCAACACTCGAAACCGCCTCTCCGTGGCCCTTGCCCGCTCCCTTGCTGCGTCCACGGGTCACGTCGTCTCGCAGTGTCTCAATACGCTGCGTGCGCGTCTGCAGTTCCTCTTGCTGCGCCTCCACACCCTGGCGTTTGGCATCCAGTGCAGCATCCAGGCGGCTGAGCTTCTCTTCGTACTCGCGTCGTGCAGCTCCCCACTTGATCGTCTTGGTCTGCTCCCTCACGAACATGTAACGCTCGTTCTTTTTGTCCAGCAACGCCTTCTTGGCCACCGCTATCTCTTTCAGCAACTTCTCTACCGTGAGCTCCTCGGCTCGCAGCTCATGCCTCGCCTGGTTGATGTGCTCGCAATGTAAGCACGGCAGTGGAAGTGTGTGCTGTGAGCAGCGCGCGACCAACGCGCTCGTATCAATCGTGTGGGTGCCGTGTGGATGCGCGTACCGACAACGGCCGATAGCCTGGATGTTGGCGCAAATGCCTCGCTTCGCGTAACTCGGACACAGACTTGCTTGAGGTTCGTCGTCTCTTGGAGGGTACAACTCCCGGATTCGCTCCACACGGTCGTGCAAGTGCTTCATCGAGATATGAGAGCACGGCGGCAGCAGCGTGCACAGCTTACAACGTCGCAGCGGCTCGTTCATGCTGAGAATGGACAGTGGATAGGGCGGTACTGATGCCGTGCTGTTGCTTGTACTGGCGGTCGGCAGAGCGGACTGCTTCCTCTTCATGGAAGCTGAGCTGAAGCTACGGCGGACGTTGGCCAAGCTAATGTAGTCGTAGGCCACAAACAGTTGATGGAGCTTAGCGATGCTCGCCAGCAGATCAAACTTGCAGAACTTAAGCAGCTCTTCCAGACCTTCGCGCTCGTATCCGACCTGGATGATATTCCATCACGATGACGTCAGTGACGCTCCCCAAGCAACAGCTCAAATCAACACTGCACCCACCTTCTGGAGGGCACATATCTGCAGCAATTTGATCCGCACGTGCATCGCGTCGAGAGGTTTCATGTGGACAAGACCAGCACGCTGGCGGAGCTGCTCGGGCAGTTTGCTGGCGTCTGGCCGGACCACGAGGACTGCGAAGATGTTCTTGGTGTTGCACAGCGCCACAAACGGCAGCAGGTAGTGCTGTTGCACCGCAATCGGAACGCTGTTCCAGACTCAACAGCATCATGTGAGCCAGTGTAAAGAGACACGACAGCCAATACCAGAGTTCACGCAACGATTCAAAGTTCTCGACGATGAGGAACGTCGTGGTCTTCTCGCCGTCGACTCTGCGGACCGTGTCCTCCATCTTCGTCACGAGATCTCGATCACTGACACCAAACAAAGCACCATTAATCTTGCTCCCGTGATTCACATGCGACAACTAGGCCAGCATACTGGAACTGTGTTGCGTCGAACGCGTGGAACACGCACGGCGTCTCCAACCCAGGCGATTCAGGAATCGCGCGACGCAGCAGCCGCAAGAACGAGCGCTTGCCCGTGCCGTCGCCACCCTAGTCAAGTACCACCAGGATGAGTCACAACTGCCATTGGAATGCGTGAGAGGTGCCTAGATTTCGCGTACACTGATGATGAAATTGGTCTTGATGGCCTGCGCGCCTGTCTGAATCGCATGCAACATCTCGATGGCGAGCGCGTTGCCCAGAAGCTCCTCCGCCATCTCAGGAAACAACGTATCACGCCTGTAGGGCAGCACACGCACACGCACCATCATCACTCAGTCCTATATTCGTCGATGGCGTCTCCAATGCCCTTCTTACCAGGCCTCGTCAGAGTCTTTGGCGCTGTGGAGTCGCGGCTTCGGCGGCGGCGTGTGCTTCTCGTACACCAAGTCGACAGCGTCGCGAAAGCCGTAGACCGTCTGCCATGTCGCGCGGTCACTCATGTCGGTTGCATGGTCAACAGGCGTCGCTGGTGGCGTCCGTACGGGCGTTGACGGCGCCGTGTGCGTCGGGTGTCGCGACGCTGCTTTGCTCTTCGTCATTTCCGCCACTTCAACGCTCGACATGTGAAGAGCCACATCAGTTCGTATCATGATACGAACACGAAATCATCTGGATGTTGCGCGAAGGTCGCCCGATAAGGGCTGCTTGGTGGTTGCACATGTGGTCCACACCTCGCAAACTTCAAGATTCGGTCCCCTGCGGGCGTTGAACCCACCATGGGCAGTGCTTCGTCGCATTGGCGCTGGCGATTGGCCGATACGGACGTCAGCTGCCACGACGAACTCATGCTGTTTGTGTGCATGGCGCTCTTCGTGAGCTTGTGTAAGCCTCACGTGCCTCTATATTTTGGCTGCATCGTCTCCCTCTGTGGGCAGCTACAGCCTGAGCTCGTGCCGTTCTGGTGGTGTTTCGTCCGCCAACCTGAGCCGTTCACCTCGCCGTTCGCAGCTCTCACTTCCTGACTTTCGCCTCCATTCGCATTGCATCCTTCTTCAAACCCAACCAGCTCATTGAACATCATGGGCACCACGGCAAAGGCTCATACGGCGACTGGTCACTATGGAGCTCTCGCAACTACCCAATTGAACGGTTTCCGAGGGACCCAAAACAGTGGCAGTCCACTTCTTCGACGGCGTTTCAGCGAGGGAAGTTCAAGCGAAAGGACGACGACGATGTGGAAGATGCGGCGAGGCGTGGCCACGGTGGTCGTGACGGCGCTAGCGCTCATACTGGCGGCTGCGTGCTACGTGTGGAGGGTCGACTCGTCGGGGGCGATGGCCACGGACACGCTGGCGGCGGGTGTGAATTTGCGCGTGCAGAGCAGCAGTAACGACGGCAATCGACCAACGCAAGTGTTCATCGCGCTGTACGACGCGACAGCCAAGAGCAACAGCACGCAGGTCGGCATCACGGTGTCGTGGGCCACGGCAGTGCCCACTGCGCACTCGACTGTGCGATTCGGACGCAGCGCCAGCGAGTTGACGGCATCTGTGGAGGCGATGGCGCCCTGCCAGCAGTACAAGTTCTGCGCGTACGAGTCGCCGTGGTTCCACCACGTCGTCATCGACGGCAGTCTCCTGGAACCAGACACGACGTACTTCTGTACGCGAGCCGTTGTGTCTTTCTGGGTGTTTTACGGTATTTCTCTAACGAAGTAGCTGTGTGATCCATCAGATCAATGCGGAGATTCAGAGGGTGGATGGAGTGAGCTGCTCACGTTCACCAGCGCCATCGCGGTCGGCAGCCAGCAGCCAGTGACGTTCGCGGTCATTGGCGATCTTGGGCACGTTTTCCTTTGATATCGTAGAGCTTTACTACCGTGTCTGTGGATCTGACCCCTCATGCGTGGCTCTCAGACAAACCCAATATTCGCAGCAGACCGTCCGCCACTTGATCAACCAACCCAACATCACAGCAATCCTGCACGCCGGTGATCTTTCGTACGCCGACAGCTTCCAGCCTCGTTGGGACTCGTGGGCCAAGCTCGTGGAGCCGCTGTCCTCCACTTGTCCATGGATGATCTCTGCTGGCAACCATGAGGAGGAACGCCCGTGCCAACAGGACGTGGACCGTTTCGTGGCTTACCAGCAGCGCTTCCGCATGCCGTACGATCCAAGCGACGCGGTGCAGGAGAAGAATCTGTACTACAGCTTCCGTGCCGGCATGGTGCACGTCATCATCCTGACCCCGTACGTAGCGAGTGACGCGTCGTCCCCGCAGCACGAGTGGCTCAAGCAAGAACTTCGCCGCGTCAACCGAGCGCTGACGCCGTGGGTCGTCGTCATGATGCACGGCCCATGGTACAACAGCAACACTGCGCACCAAGGCCACGAGCCGCACGTCGCCATGAAGGCCAACATGGAGGATCTGTTCTTCCAGTACCGCGTGGACCTCGCCATCTCAGGCCACGTCCACGCGTACGAACGCTCATTTGCTGTGTACAAGGAGAAAGTGCGTCCCGACGGCACGGTGTACGTGGTGCTGGGCGACGGCGGCAACCGCGAGGGCCTCGCGCCATCGTTCATCCACCCCAAGCCCGAGTGGTCGGCGTTCCGCCAGGCCAATTACGGCTTCGGTCTCTTCCGCGCAGTGAACCGCACGCACGCGCAGATCGAAATGTACGAAGACCAGGAGACGGGCGACGCACGGCTTCAGGACTCGTCGTGGCTCACGACAACCGAGTTCCGCGTCGCCACGAGCACGCTCTCGGTGGTCTGAGGCTATTAACTCAAATAAGTGGATACTTTTTCAAAGCTTCATCTGGGTTGTCCCGTGGGTTCAAAACCCGCCCACCCGCGTTGGCCTATTTTGAACCCGGCCCGGATCGCAGAGTCTACCTGCTCGCTTGAAGCCGGCAGACACGTAGAGCTTCCAACAGGAAGAGAAAGCGACCGAAGGACCAGAAGATATGAGCGCTACGGTGTCGGTCAAGTGGGGCAAGCAGGTCTTCGAGGCCGTGTCCGTGGATAAGAGCTCGCCCGTGGCCGTGCTCAAGGCGCAGCTCTACGCGCTGACGTCCGTGCCCGTGGAGCGCCAGAAGCTCATGAGCAAGGCGTGGAAGGGCATGCTCAAGGACGACGCCGACCTGGGCGCGCTGCCGGCGCTCGCGGACGGCGCCACTATCATGCTCATGGGCTCGGCCGAGGTCGTGGAGAAGCCCAAGGAAGCCGTGATCTTCATCGAGGACCTATCCACCAAGGACGTGGCGGCGGCGGGCGTCATGTACCCAGCAGGCCTCGTGAACCTGGGCAACACCTGTTACATGAACGCGACGCTGCAGTGTCTGCGTCCGATCCCAGAGTTCCGCGAGGCGCTGAAGAAGTACGCCAGCGGCGTGTCCAGCGACCTCAACAACAACTTCACGACCTCGCTGCGCGATATGTACCACCAGTTGGACGCCAGCGTCGACAGCATCACGCCGGCGCTGTTCGTGACGGTGCTGCGTCGTGCGTTCCCGCAGTACGCGCAGCAGTCGCCGCGTGGCGGCTTCATGCAGCAGGACAGTGAGGAGTTCCTCATGACGCTGTGGTCGACGCTCTCGCGCACGCTGACGACGCCCGCGGGCGTGACCAGCCTCGGCCCCACGAGCAACATGATCGACGCCATGTTTGGTCTCGAGATGAGCGAAAAGTGAGTGCTGCTGGCCGTGCCAGTGTTGATATACGAGAGTTTCTTTACTGACAGACGACGCTGTGTGTACGTAGGCTCGAGTGTGCGGAGACGGACCTGGAGGCGCCAGTACTTAAGCGCGAGAAGGCGCTGAAGCTCGTGTGCAACATCACGAGCGAGACCAACCACGTCGGGGAGGGCATCAAGATCGTACGTTGCTCTCGCTTTGCATCTTGAGTTGTTGATATCAGAGAACTGATGAGATCTTTTGTCTCACTACAGGGCCTCGAGGGTGGTATTGAGAAGCACTCGGACGTGTTGGGCCGCAACGCGCAGTGGAAGAAGACGCTGCGCATCAACCGTCTGCCAAAGTACCTGTGTGTGCAGTTCATGCGTTTCTACTGGAAGCTCACGCCTGAGAGCCGAGACCACACGGGCGTCAAGTGCAAGATGTTGCGCGTATGTAGTTTGTTTGCTTCTCAGCGTGCTGGTCACGAATAGTTTCTAACCTCGTCGTCGTCGATGTCTCCACAGCCGATCGCCTTCCCACAGATTTTGGACGCGTACGAGTTCTGCTCGGAGGAGCTGCAGGCTACCATGAAGATCGCCCGTGACAAGTATGTGGTTCTACTGCTTGTGACGGAGTCGTCTATATGAATACTCACAATTGAAATCTACGACCACAGGAACGCCGAGAAGATCCTGAACGAGTTCAAGGAGTCGGTACGTCTGAACAAGTCCACAGCCCACCATGTTGGAAGCATTGTTCACTGACGTGCTCGTGCTTGCTATTCACAGAAGCCTGCGGCGGGTGCTGAGGCGGCCGAAGAGTCCAAGGACGAGGACATGGAGGGTCTCTCGGCGGACGATATCGCGGCGCTGGAGGCCGCCAAGGCCATGTCGATGGGTGCCAAGTCGCCTGGCGTGGGACTGCCGGCCGACTTCCAGGGCAACTACGAGCTGTACGCAATCCTGACGCACAAGGGCCGCTCGGCCGACTCTGGCCACTACATGGCGTGGGTGCGCGACAAGGGCGACGACTGGTTCTGCTACGACGACGACGACGTGTCGCCGTGCAAGACGGAGGACATCGTGAAGCTCAAGGGCGGCGGCGACTGGCACATGGCCTACCTGGCCTTCTACCGCGCCAAGAACTGAGCTGTCGGTAGCCATGAGCTATGACACGACGACTACACTAGGATTTCTGTACGAGGCGCATGCTGCTGCCTCTCACTCCACTGCCTCAGCGAGTGGGGGCATAATAAAAAAAGGATATTCATTCAAACTGGGCATCTTGGTATCGACATGCATTACTTTGCTACTTACTGCCAGGATCTCCTTAGAGCACCTGGCCATCGAGAGTGAAAAAAATTGGCAAAAACAAAAGCCTCATATCAAACTAACAATTTCTACGCGACGCGATCCCTCAAGATCACATCTGGAAGCCCTCCGAGCCCGAGACGCCGCCCTCCACGACCTTGGGCTCGATCACGCTTGACTCGGAGCGTCCGTCCGAGTCCGACTGGTACGCGACGTCGTCGTCGTCCTTCTGAGAGGCATCCGCGAGCGACAACGACGCGAACTGCGGCGACGCTGGCGGCGAGAAGCTCTCCAGTGGGTCGAGTGGCGGGCTGCGAGGCGAAGCTGGCGGCGAGAAGCTCTCTGGCGGAGGACTTCTTGGCGAGGAAGGCGGCGAGCCCATGAAGTCGTGGCCGTTTGGCGAGAACGGCTCCGTGGGGCTGGCAGGACCTGGCGAGTGCAGCACGTCGCGCGTGCTCGTGTCCGACTCCGTGTCGCCTTCCTTGGTCGAGTTCGTGGACGTGACGAATGGCGACTTGGAGTCCTTGTCGGTCGCGACCCAAATGCGCAGCGTCTCGAGTTTCCGCAACGCGCTCGGCGCCAGTTCGTTGGTGGCCTCCTGTTGCCACAGCACACGCACATGCACATCATCAGTCCTGGCATCTACACACGAGTACTAACAAGGAGACAGAAACCCACCGGACAGAACCACTCCATGCACACTTCCAGGTCGGTGCGCTCAGCCAGCACGGGCGTGAGCAGCTCCACGAGCGTCGTGCGCGACTCCGTGTCCAGGTGCGGGATCTCGATGCCGCGCACCGACAGCTCGTGCAGCGGCTTGCCCAGCACGAGCCCGCTGATCCACTTGGCCATGAAGTTGAACTTGTCGACCTGGCCGCGGCACACTTTCTTCATGAGCACCTCGAAGACCTTCTCCGGCACCTTGTTCTTGCAGCGCTCGACGATGTTGCGCAGCGCAAAGTCCTCGCGGACGTTCTTGAGCAGCTCGCTGTCTTCGTAGCCGTGGATGCCCTGCAGTAAACAGCTCTCTATGAGTCATTCGCCCAAGAGACTTCGTCTATAAAGATCGCAACCTACAGTCTGGTAGCAGCTCTCGCAGAGACTGTAGTTGACGCACGTGGAGCACGTGTACATGTTGCCGACGATCGGGTCCATGCCGCAGCCGTCGCAGAATGAGTCTTCGTTCACGTGGCTCGGCGGCATCTTCATCTGCGCGACCTACAAACACCATTCCGCATGCTTCAGTCTAATGTATCCATCAACACAGCAAGATGAAGAAGAATCAATCAATCGCACCTTCTGGCCCAGGAAGCGCCCGGCCGCCGACAGCGTGCTCGCGATTCCGCCGGCCTTGGGCGGCGGGTCCGATGGAAAGCCCACGATGGACGAGGTGCTGTCGCGGTCCAACGACAGCGGCTCCGACATCAACCTGACGACACAAAGCGATCCCATATTCAGGCGTGACGCCATCGTCATCTCACATGGCTACACACACAACCACACACGCACCAGAACTTCTTGGCTGTCTTCTGGATCTTGCGCTCGCCGTGGAGCGCGCGCGTGCGGTCCTTGCCGTCGAAGATGGCCTGCTGCGGCCCGAAGAACAGGTGCACGTCGCCCACCTTCTTGATCTCGCTGTTGAGCTGCTTGTTCAGGTGGTTGGTGCTCACGACGGACGGCCGCGCGTCCACAGGCACACCCCCATGGTCCGACCCGTCCGAGCCGGCGGCCTTGCGGCCCATGACGTTGGCGATGGAGAAGCGCTGCATATTCGTGCCGACTTCCCGTGGTTGCGTCCGATGCTTGCTTGGCTCGACGCAGTGTGGTGGGACCGCCACGGTGGCCTGGAAGGCGTAATTTATCCGTAAATTGCATTTTGTGAACGACCCCTCAAGTGGCAACTTCACAGGCCATCAAGCAGAAACGCAGCAAACGGCGCAAGGCCACATGGTTTTTTATTTCGTTGATACCCTGGTTGTTATCTTCGCTGATCGTCCTTGGCGGCTTGAAGAGAAAAAGAACAGAAGGACGAGGGGAGCCATTAGGGCCAAGGCGAAGTGACGTGCACTGCTTGTTCCCGGTTTCTAAATCAGATCAGTCCTAATAAAGGGTCCCTGAGCCGGTCTATCCGGCTGGCACTGGCTAGCGACCTTGGATAGGTGGCTGCACTTCCAGTAGGGCTGCGGTTGCCATGGGCAGCCACACGAAAAGCCCAGGTGGTGTGTGCCTGTGACGAGAAGGCAAAGACGCGCAAGGCACCTGGAAGGACTGTGATGGTGCAGTTCTGCATGAGGAGACACTTTCTGTACGCGAACATGCTAACAGTGTCAGTGTGACGCCGCATGGAGCTGGGAATGGAGAGGTGTGAAGGTCCCTCATTCAGAAACACTCCAGATTTCAGAACTGGTGGTCGTGGTAGTCGCACAGTACGGTTCTTGTATCTCTACATGGAGAAGAAAGTTCAGTCGGAACAAGGGTCTTTTAGAACAATTATGAGTGATGTTGTTCCAGCCAGGTAACCTGCCATTTGTTCGATCTGCAGACTGCATCAAAGCGAGAGGCGTCTAAAAGTGTAGCCATCTTGGGCGAGCAGCTCCCATCTCCATCATCTTCACTCTATGGATTCCCGCCTGTGATTCAGAGCACGCCCTGCTCCACGAATCGCTCGTACAGCGGCTTGTGCTGCATCTCACCAATCGCACACGTGAGGCTCGCGTGCTCATAGTACGAGGCATCGCGCGACAGGTTGTAGATGATGTCTTCCAGCAGCACGGCCTTGCCCGTCTGCGTGCCGTCCGTGATCTTGACGTGCGAGAAGTGGACGTGGAAGTGGTAGTACGTCGGCTGGTAGTGCACGTACACGCGCATGGAGCTGGCCTTGGCGCCGAACTGGTCGTGCAATGCCTTCAGACTCGCGTCACTGGTACGAGGCGTGTCGTCGTTAGGAATCATAGCAAGAACCGTCGAACACACAGACACGAGAGTACTCACCGAACGTTCTTCAAGAGCGGAAGGTGGGAGCCACGGAGGTCACGCAGCGAGCGAATCGACCGGTCGTTCACGATCGCCAGACAGTAGATCGGCTCCAGCTGAAGCACCAAGTAAACAAGTGGAGATGTCAGTCACCTGCGTGGTAGAATAGAAGACTCGGTTCGCAGGCCGTACGTTGGTGACGTCACTCCACTTGAAGTCTGGCAGCAGGATGAAGCCGTTCTCCGGGTGCGCGTCTTCAAACACGATCCGCTCGGACTCCGTCATGCTGCAATATGATTAGTGTTAGCTCCTAATACAGCGGAAGATGTAGAGTACATCTTACTGGTCGAGGATGTTGTACACCCATTCGATCTTCTCCGCCGGAATGCTCTCGATGTACGGCAACGTGACGCGATCGTACAGCTCCTGCGTCTCCACCACTATGTGGAAGTTCTGGTCCGTGTGCTTGAGCACATGCGTTTCCGTCGCAGGATGAATCACATTGATCTACAAACAGCCACGCGTCAATCGCGTTGGTCCCACCCAAACATGAGGGTCGCCAGCCATCACGCACCTTGAACGGCTTCACGCTTCGCGACACATCACCGACGTGCGTGCTGTAGATATCATTCCGCAGAATCGTATGCAGCGAGAGCGATTCCAGCAGTTGCGGCAGGCTGCGCGTGTCCAGCGGCGTCTTCTGGATCGTCACGATCGCTGGACGCTGCTCGCGGTCAGCACCGAAATAACCGAGCAGAGACACCTCGCGCTCGGAGATCTTGAGCACGCGCGTGAGCTGGAAATCCTGGAGATACTTCGAGCCTGAGCCGTGCATCACGCGAGCCTTGCTCCATAGCGTGAAGACCAGCGCGCTCGTCGCTGCAAGCGCTGCAACGCTAGCAACCACGGCGCTGGTGTTCGTGGTCATCGTCGTCAATCAGATCCACACAAATCTCACGAATCATGGGCATCTCAAAAGTTATGAAACAGACATCCAATTGTTAGAAACCAGTTCACCTGGAGTTAACTTAACATGCATCATAAAAATTCGAATGTTTTCGGTTCGGTTCGAACTTCGGGTTCGTGGGATGATGCTGCCTGTGGCATCAACCGACATGAACCCGACGCCCGCTCCGCAATTGACTTGTGCGATGCTGCAGAATCAGCACCCAGACTTCGATGGGACGCTGCAGGTGCTGACTGACTGACTGGCTCGTCCTCTCCCCGACGCACCGAGCTGCCTGCCGACAGCGATGAAGACTTGTGTCTTCGTGCAGCGGCTCCCTGCTTCCTCCTTCAACTTCCACACGACCACGCCACTGGTGCTTGCTGGCACGTCTCTCGATCTCGTCTTTCGTTGCGGTGGCTTCCACTGGCCACGCAACTCAAAGTCGAAACGCTCCCTTCAACCATCGCGGAGCCTGACGTACCGCGAGCCGTCCATTCGCCATGGCGTTACGCACTCGTCACCCGTCGCCGACGGATCGACGTGCGCAAACGTAACGCCGCTAGAAGCGAGTAGACGTGCGTCGATCGATACATCCAGGGTTGCGTGTTTGTGTGTATTGATGAGGCGCGTCGCCGTCGTCATCGTTGCAAATACTCGCACTTAGAAGCAGAAGCGGGAAACCGAGTAGAGTGCGTCAGCCTCACGGGCTCGCATGACCGCCTCCTCCTGCTCTTCCGCTTCGTTGTCGCCGTCCTCATCCGGACTCGCAACCTTCTTCAACTTCAGGGGCTGCAACGCACTGCCCGTCGTCAGGATACGAGCCTCTGACGGCGTGCAAGGCACCTTCGACATACCGTTGAGCCGCAGCGCCGCCGTTTCCTTCTCACTGATGTTCACACCACGAAGTTTCTGTCGAGAGTTCGACTGAGACAGAGGCAAGCTCGGAGGAGACGACGATGTCGTGGAGCTGCATGTGAAGAAGCGCACCATCTTCTCGAAGAGACCACCATTCGTGTGCTGACGGACATCCATGAGCTCATCCTGCGTCGTCTCCAGATCTCCTTCGAGGAAATCGATCCGCTTCTCCTGCTCAGCGATCTGCATCGTCTTCTGGTCGAGCGCAAACTGCATTTGCTCGTACTTGGCTCGCAACTCTTCAGCTTCTTGCTGCGCACGCATCATCTTTTCTTCTGCCGCTGCCAACCGCGCTGCGAGTCCTGCATTCTCGGACTCGAGTCGAATGAAGTGGATGCGGTGAAGCTCCCGCCTGAAAAGACAAAATACTTTGACCTGTACAGCAAGAAAATGGTGAGACACAAGAAGACCACGCACAGAAGAGGAGCTGTATCTTACCTTGAGGAACGCCATCTGCCACCGTTCGCGAGCGATACGGGCCTTCTTCATGCGCAGGAATTGCTTCTTCGCGATGATGCATCGGGCGAGAGCCTGCATGCGGATGGCACTGCGCTTCCGTTTCACCTTCTCGAACAGCCAGATGAATCCTTGCTTTGCCAAGTACTGCGCAGTCACCTTCTTCCACAGCTTCTGCAAGTAGATCACACGCTGCAGTGGACCAAGCCACTTGAGCAGCCAGCGTTGTCCTGGAGGTAGATAGTTGCGTGGCATCAACTTATTCAGCAGCACCATCTTGTCCTCAGGCAAGTCGTGGTAGGCGCGCATGATCTGAGCTCGGTGCGCAAGCTTGTTCCACAGGTTGCTGATGCGGTGCTGCACTCGCAGCTTACGAACGCGCTTGCGAGCAAGGTGCTGGCGCACCATGCATTGGATGACGACGGCCTTTCGCCGGTACTTGCACTTGTAGAAAATCTGCTTGAACACATTGAAGGCGATCATCTTGGTCGCCACTTGGATCCATCGCTTCTTGCGCAGGTACAGAAGCATCTGAGCTGTGAGTTCCGAGCACGCCGTTTCGTTCGCGTTTGGCGTGAGCAACTTGTCCAGCAGATCAATCTTGCCCGTTCGGAAGAAGAGACGCGTATCGCCGAGGCGGTAAGCCGACGTTGGGAAGTTGTACGCGTGAAGGATGGCTTGCGTGAAGAGCTTGTCGTTGAACTCGAACTTCTGGAACATGTCGATATGTAGCAGCGGCTTGTACACGTCGACGACTTCAGCGTACAGAATACGAGTCGGTAGGCCAACGCGCAGCACTTCACACGCCTGCACAGTACCAGAGCAGCGAAGCTGCTCGACGACGTACGGCTTGTCGAAAATGCCTGGCTTCATCACCGTGTTCGGCTTGATGCAACGCACAAAGTTGCAAGCTGTGCCTTCCAGTTCCGACACCAGGCCCTTCATTTGCGTGGAGAACAAGTTGGACGCACTTCCACCCTTGGCCTTAGCCTTGTTTGGGCCGCCAAACGTACCCACGGCATTGGTCTTTGCGGCCTGGTTGGAGAAGTTGTTCTGCGACTTAGTTCGGTTGCGACCCGTGATCTCCTGGAGGATGCGCGATGTTGAGTGCTTGATGAGCTCTTCGAACTGGTCGGAGATGATGTTGTTGTTCTTGTCGACGAACGAGTCGATTGTGTACCTCACAACACCAGCGTAGTGGCGCACGATGAACGTATCGCGGATATCCTTCGGGTGCGGAGTCGGGAAGTTCGGGTGACGCTTGTACAGAGTGTGAAGTCGCTCGTTCAGCTTGCGATCAGACGGACCAGGCAGACGCGAAACGTTGTCAATGGTGACGAAGATGCCGCCGTGACGACTGGCGATCAGGTTCAAGCACTCACGATTGTCCGAGTACTGGACGACGCCGTTGTCCGCTTCGGCGGCTTCCTTCTCTTCTTCGGTCAGCTCCTTGACCACCAACGGAACGCCTGGAAGTGGGAACGGGAACGAAAGCGAGTGGTTCGTCGGCGCGTAGATGTTCTCAGAGCGGTACAGCTCCTGCTCGGCTTCGAACACGCAGTCGTTGAACAGGCTTTGCAGCGCTTCGTTCGCGTAGTTGATCAGAAGCTGCTCAAACGAGTTGCGGTTCTTGGGTTCGAAGTCTTCGAAGCCGAAAATATCGAGAACACCGATGTACGGAACAACATCGGCTCGCGCCGAGTCGTAATCCAGCGCGCAAGCACACTGAATCATGAGCCATGTGAACACGTGCTCGTAAATGGTCTTGGCGATCGTGTCGCGCGAGTACACCGCCGTGCGCGCGTCCTTCTTGGCGTAGTAGATCGATCCACGACGGGCCGTTCCGCGTGTCATGATCCGCTTCATGAGAATACACTCACTCAGCTCTTCCTTCGGCACACCCAACAGACTCGCGGCATGCTGCAGCGCATCCTGCGCGCTCTTGTCTGCCTTGGAGATGCAGGCAGTCTTGCCTTCCGACGTGTCTTCCTCACTGATGGTGATGTTGCCCATGTGCAGCAGACCACCGACGACCTTGAAGATATCGTCCTGCGCTTGGTCCATGATACCCACGAACTGCAGCGCCTTACACAGACTGCGGAAGTTGTCCGAGTCGTCCATGAACTCGGCCTTCAAGCAACCCGACTGGTTCAAGTACGAGTAGTTCTCTGGCTGCTTGGGCTCCAAGTGCAGTCGGCTCTGCAGGTACTCCGTATCCTCGGCGTACAGCAGCTCATAGAAGACGTGGAAGTTACGCTCGCCCTTGGGCTGGCTCACCAGTCGTGACTTCTCGAGCAGGTACGTGTCGATGGAGGCACCCGTGAGTTCGTGGCCCGCGGTGGAGAACTGCAGCCGCATGTACTTGCCGAAACGACTCGAGTTGTGGTTGCGGTGGGTCTTGGCGTTACCGAACGACTCGAGGATCGGGATCGTCTCCATCAGCCGCCCTCCGAGCGTCACGGGCGACAGCTTGTTGCTTTGTCCAGACTGTGGGAATGAGATCGCGGCCGTCGTGGAGCCAGGCGGCGCCAGCACCGTGGGCGTCAGCTCCGGCTCCATGTCGTCCTCGGACGCCACCGACGGCGCGCGACTCGTCCGCACGGCTCGCGTCGTGAGGAAGTCCAGGATGATCTTGGAGGTCTCGGTCTTTCCTGAGCCGCTCTCGCCGCTGATGATGATCGACTGGTTTTGCATCACGGCGCGCACGGCACAGAGCTGGCGGTAGGCGTTCTCGGCGATGTAGTACGGGTGCGGCGGGCAGCGGTCCAGCGGCTGCGCGATGAACAGGCTCTTGTCGGGCTCCTCCAGGCGCTTGAGCGGGTTGATGGCGATCAGCACGTTGGCCATGAACGTGTACGGCCGCAGGTTCTTGAGCGTCGACCGGTCCTCGAGGTTCTTGGCGAGAGCGGCCTCGTGCAAATGCCGCAGCGACGTCATGTCGGCGGCCGTGTTGAACAGCGGATTGGCGGCGAACAGCGGCGTCTCGCGCAGCTGCAGTGTCTCACTGGCGGCGCCGGCCTTGGCCTCGCCGGTGGCCTCGTCGATGAGTCGGAAGTTCACCTGCTCACTCGCGGCATCGCGGTGCGTCACCTGGCCCAGCGTCCAGCCAAACGCGCCTTCTTGGCGCCAGTACAAGTCGCCGACGCGGATCTTGATGGGCGGCGACGTCTTGGCCGCTGCGGCAGCCGCGTCGTCAGTATGTGGGTCGGCGCCGCCCTGCTGCGGTGGCTTCTCGGCGCGGGACATGCGCCGCGGGGTTGAACATGTCGGCGACGCGACACGTGCGGCGTTCACGCCGACGCCAACGTTTGTCCGAATCGCCAACGATGCTGTCATTTTGTTGGTTTTGTTTGTGTTGTTGGCGTTCTCGCGGGAACGGTTCTGCGCTCGTCGGCGATGGGCAGGAGTTTTTGGTTTTGGCGTCCCGAGCAGCTGGGGACTAACCGATGCGACACAGGCGACTCAGAGTCGATCGCAAGTGAATCGAGGCGTCCGCAAGCAGGTTCCAAGTTCCAACGCTTGGCTTGCTGTGTGTCTCGCGGCGCGGCGGCTGGTTTGGTTCCGGGGAACAAAAGTTGGTTCCGGCCGCCAGAGGCACAGCGGTTGCAGTTTTTGGTCTAAAAATGATGGGAGACCCAAACCGAACGCAGAAACCCAATGGATTGGCTGATACGCGATGTGATTGGCTAAAATACCGCGTATCCACTGACTCTTCCGGCCAGAATCTTGGCTTCCGTACAGTCGCACTTTTGACTTCCACGAAAATGAAGCGACAAGTATGCGGTGCCGTGGTGTCAACGGACTGCCACGGTCCAGCGCCATGCTGAGGCCACGGGCACCGCAAATAGTTTGCTTACGTACAGCAGTCGCTTCAGATACCTCAATGAAAAAACGAGAGCGAAAGATTGGAGAGAAGTGGCCGTTGAGAGCGGCGCTTCACCGTCTTTTGACATGGCGGGATCCCATTTTCGGCGAACTCGCTTCCGGTTCCATCAATGTGGAGCCACAGAAGAGCATCCCATACACCTATCCATACTATTCCTCATCATCCTCGTCGGCCTCGTCCTCTTCGTCGTCCTCCTCCCCGCTCAGCTCCTCTACATCGTCATCGTCGGACTCTTCCTCGAGGTTCATGATGCCGAGCAGGATACGGCGACAAACCTGACGTTCGTGAGCGACCAGCGCCAGCGCCAGTCGCGCCTCTGCACTGGTGTCACCACTCTCGGTACCGGTAGTGTGGGAGTCAAGCAGCGCGCTGTAGACCTTGTCCTTGTGCTGCAGAAGCACGGTCAACACGTCGTAGAGCGAGTCCATCGGCAGATTCTCCGCAAACACGAAGCTCATGAGCCCGTCAGCAAGCCCGAACTCCTCAGCTGCATCGCCGTGAAGCGCAAACGAAATGCTATCCTCGGGTGCGTCAGCTGCAAAGATTTTACGACGTTTGACTGCTGGGGCATCCGACTCTTCACCGTCAGCGGGGGTGGCGTCATGGACACGCGAGACGGACGCTGACTCCTTGTCCAGAAGCTCAAGTTGCGCCAGCGCGGCGTCCGCCGAACCGCCGCCTGTCAACTGCGCGAAGACTGCGCGCACGTGGGTGCTGGAAAGCAAAATGGAGTCCGCGTCCACGGTGGCCGGCAATGTGAAGCCGTAACGACACAGTAACTACAGCAAAACGATCAAATGAAGAACCGAACGATGATGGAAAGTGTACGATGCACCTTACCTGAGCGTTAGAGAAGCTGCCGTAGCTGAGTGTGACGGGGTCACCCTCTTGGATGTCACGAATGGCTACAAGCTATGTCGTACAAATCTTGATTAGAGAGACGAAAGCAAGCCTGAGGTAAAGCTGATCGTACCGAGAAGCTGCCATCGTCGTTTTTGCGGATCTCAGCCGCAGGATTGGTGCCGTCGTGGTTCACCATGTCAATCGCTGGCAGCAGCGTCGGCTCACGAGATCCGTCGACAGAGAATGCTCTGAAAAGATCGACGGTGAGTTTATTCATCTCTATACCCGAACAAAGTCAATTTCATACCTGGAAGATACGATAGCAAACGCCCAACGAAAGTTCTCAAACGTGACACCATCCTTTCCCCACAGACTCGGGAATGCTGCTGCGAGTGGCAACGCAAAACGCTCGAACACACTCTTCACCAAGTTGTCATCCACGATAGGTTCCCTGCACAGTACCATCACACAAGCAGTCAGTACGACGGTCATTTGCTAGGGGAAACAGTCGATCTCCCTCACGCCACAGTATGCTGGAGCAGCGTTCTGGTGGATGCACTCCACGTGAACGGCACCGGCACTTGTGAGGGAAGCTGGTAAATGTAGCCATGCAGCGCACTGCTGCTACCTCGTGACTTCTCAGCCAGGAGGGCTAGCGAAGCGAGCACAGCACCACTTGGTTGCAGCTCCGCCAGCTTGTCCTTGAGCTCGGCACCGGCCGCATCCCTCACCCTTTGGATCCACACGTCGCCATTTAGGAAGGCGCGATCTCGCAACTGGATGAGCTCTTCACCCTCAGAGATGGCGCTCAGCGCATAGATCGTACGATCGCCTGCGCCACACGTCGCACTCGACCGGTCGCTGGTAACATCCACGGAGCTGGACACGCGCACGCGCTCGCTGTTCGCCGCGATCCATTCCTGCAGCGGCGTCATGGTGATTTGTCAATCGCCACAAAAGACTGGTCGAATTTTGATTGACCTCGTAATTCAGTAGTTCCATTTCACGGTTTACAAAATCTATTTTCACAAAAGCAGGTTAGAAACAGTGTTGCCGAATGTCTCCTGCCAGTTCAGATCATCGCGGTGAATATGTCGGCGCTCACGGGCATCACGCCCGATGGAGTCGAGAGCGAGAACACAGTGGGGGGCGTCAGTGGCACCACGACCAGCAATGACCAGTGGCGCGTGTTCCTGGGTATTGCCATGCTCATCGCGTCCTACGTGTTTCGCGTGGAGGTCGTGCGCTTCACGCTGCGACTGGCCAAACGCGCGGCGCCAGGCATGCTCGTGTGGATCAAGGAGTTCGAGAAGAACCTGCTACTGCCACTGTCTTGGGTCGTGTTCGTGCTGCTCGTGTGGTTCTCCACGTACGTCATGGATCTGGCGACGCTACTACACATGGAGGCGTCTACCATCGCGTCGCTCATCCGCCTCTTCCTCGGTTTCCCGCTCATCTGGACCGTCATCTGCCTGTGCAACTACGTCACGTGGGGCATCATCCGAGTGAAGGGCTGGAACCGCGCAGCTACCAAGGACGACGACGACTTCAACCGCGTCATGATCATCACTGAGGGCATCGGCGTGATCAAGATCCTGCTGGTCGCGTACGTCGTGTCGTCGTTCATGTTCGACGGCATCGGCAAGATCACGAATTTCGACTCATCGCAGATCACAACCGTCGCCATCTTGGTCATCGAGTGTGTCGCTGTCTTCGGTTCCCATACTTGGGTGCGTAGACTTGGCTGGTTTTTTTGTCTCGCTTTGTGCTTTCTCTGATGTCTGCATTTGTTTGGGTACGTAGCTGAAGAATACGATGGGCGGCCTCATTGCCCTCATCGACGAGCAGATCAAGAGCGGCTCGCATGTCAACTTTCAAGGCCACGAAGGAACTATCGAGCAGCTCTTTCTCCAGTGCTTCTGCATCCGACGATACGATAAGGGGCTGGTGTACATTCCCAATGGGCTGCTGCTGGAACACTCGCTGGGCATCAAGAAGGACGCGGTCGAGCAGCGCGCGACTGTGCGCGTCCACATGAATCACGGTACAAATGCGGGAGCCATGCGGCGGTTCATCCAGGAGCTCGACTCGATCATGGTCTCTTTCTGTGCTGAGAGACAGCAACGGCACAAGGGCACGGTACTCGGGCTCGCCAGGAAGCCGAGAGCGAGCTGGAACTTCTTCTCTGTGTTGGACAAGACAAAAGTCCGCATTAACGACGACAAAGACCACGTCAAAGTGCGCTTCTGGATCAGCATTGTGGCGCCGTACGTTGTGGAAGTGGTGTATTACACGCAAGAACAAACAGCCAAGGACATCATGGCGGAGAAAACGGAGGTAAGTGGGGTGTGCTAGCGTTGCTCCCTGATGGCTTTTTTCGCCTGATGCTGATAGTTTGATAATCCGTGATGGCAGTTGGTGCTCCAGGTCACGGAACTACTCAGCAAGCAGCGCATTCGACTACACGCAGCTGCACGGCTCATGTCGACCCTGGTGGATGACGACGATGATCTTCTTTCAGGTTCACGGTCGCCGCCACCGCGACTGGAGGCTCCAAGAGTGCGAGAGCTTGAGCGTCCGACAGATTTGTTCCAAAAGTACGCAAGCGAAGGCAGCATGCTTCGCCAGAGACGACTCAACCTGGCTAGCGTCAGCTAGTGTCGTTCAGCGAAGCGAGAGAGGCTTAATGCGATGCTGCTCGAAGACTTGGAGCATCATGATGTTGATCTACAGCAAGGAGCCAAGCGTTACGACCACAGCAACCGACAACCAGCCAGAGAACTCAAGGCTCGTACCTCCGTTTTCGCCGCTTCGACGGACGTAAAGAGCGTGCTGTCGATGATCATTTTCACCTTCAGGTGATACATATCGCTCATCGCCAAGTGCAACGCCTTTTGCAACTGCGACGGCTCACTGATCGCCGAGCTTGACTGGCGAAACCCACTTTCCACAAGACTGGGCGACATGAACGAGCTGTGACCCGAGAATGACAGCGATGAGTGGTCCATAGCCACACTGCAAAAGTCTCCAAGCGCGAGGAGTAGATCTTCGCGGATCGCCTTCATGTCTTCGATGGAGACTGAAGGATTCAGTTGTATCAATATCTCGTGCTGAAACGCGTCCGCGGTGCTGTTGTTCGTTTGCAGCCAATCTGCGAAGATGCCGTTGGGGATGTACACAAGCGCGCCGTCCTGTTTGCGGATGATCGTGCGTGCGAGCGACACTCTCTCCACGAATCCTTGAATATCCAAGACGCCGCAGTAGCTCCCTGTTCGAAATGGCTCGGCAAACACCAGGAACATGCCCGTCGCAATGTTTTTGAGCTAACAAGTAAAGTCAGCACGAGTACTGATGCGAGTGAGGAGAAGACGCGATCACGTACCACAGTGAAGCCGGACAGAATGAGAATGCCCTCGATCATCACGAAGACCTCGACGACGAGAAAACCGGCGACTTCATTCGAAGGAAAGAAGAAGTAGAAGATCTCGACCATGATCAGAACGAAGCACAAGAACTACAGTAGCTCACACTTCAGTAAAAATGACTGCCTCATCACAGATTCAGATGTTTCAGAATGGCTTACCTTGATGGTTTCAGTCACCACGAAGATCTTGGCGTCGTATTCGTGCGATGCTCGATCCCACTTGAAGTGCCGCACGGTCATGTTGGTGACCACAATGCGCAGTGCGAACGTCCCCAGCACGACCGGAATCGCTGTGACGTAGGTGATGATCTGCACGATGTCGTTATCGCTGCTGAGGTCGAGCACGTAGACTGCGATAAGCAGGAACAGCAGCAGCATGGTCATCCACGAGATGTACGCGAGCAGATAGCGGTGGATGTCGCCCACCCAACGGAAGCGCTTGCCGATGCGGCGCCGCACGGCCATCAGCAGCGCCTCCATCACGGGCCGCGTGGCGAAATACACCACCACCACGCCCAGCGCCGCGAGTCCGAGCCGCCATGTCGGCACCATCTTTCTTACTATGTTCGAGGTGCGATGTCAATGCTTTTTGACTGTAGCTGTTCGTATTTCCACTATTTCATCCAATCACAAATTGCCTCATAATTGTCCAATCACATCGCATCTATGGACTCTCTCGGTGGCGTTCTGTCAAGTGGAGGCGTTTTTGAGGTGGGTTTATAGGTTGGCGGCATTTTCCAGGAGCGCCAGAATGGGGATGCAGCGACCAGCTGGGCCAGGCTCTGTCACACGCTGACCACTTTCCGCAGAACCGCCGCCTGGTACGGTACGGTCCAGCGCATGCACCTAAGCGAGCTCCAACGCAACGGCGGCTCCGTGGAAGACTCCGCCCTCAGTCCAGCGCTGACGCACTGTATACCCCCGCACGGTCTCGCTCGCGTCTTCTCCGTGGCACTCCGGACCTGAGCTGAGCCGCTGCATGCCCTTGGTGGCCGCCGCGACTCGATAGTACACGGCATCCGACCGCCACTACCGCCACCACCACCATAGCCAGCGTCGCGCGTTTCGTGCGTGCGCTTGCACGACACCATCTCCGTCGATGGTCGCCTTCAGCGACGCGCAGCTCACCACCATCCATCGCGTCATCCTCGCAGCGTCCGGTTTGTCGATTCTCGGATGTCTCTACGTGCTCGTACACCACTTCCGCCTGCGGCGCCGCGCCGCGCCCACCAGCACGCAGACCATGGTCGCGATCCTCTCGCTGCTGGAATTCGCGGTCGCCGTGCCCAAGATGATCGGCATCGCCGGCCCCGACGGTTCCTTCGAGTGCAACATGCAGGGCTTCCTGCTCGGATTCGTCGGTGTCATGTGTACGTTTAGTCCCACGTCTCCCTATTTGTTGGTATTTGTTGGCGTTGGTTGTCGCCAACAAAACCTCGTTAGTTGTTTTGTTGGTGATTTCCCACCAACACTACTGACTCGATTCGTAGGCGATCCCATACTCACTCACGCCGTCATGCCGTTGCAGCCGTGATATGGAACTCGTGCCTGGCGCACAGCATTTACCGCAAGATCGTGTGCCGCGAGAGCGAGGAGAAGCTGCAGCGCCGCCTGCGACTCTACATCCTGGTCACGATCGTGCCGGCGCTGATCGGAAGCTGCCTCCAGTGGGCGCTCGGACTCATCGGCCACGCCATCTTCTACTGCTGGCTCGAAGACTGGCGGCTCCACATCGCGTGCCTCTACACGTGGGTGCTCGGCTCCATCGTCTACATCACCGTCGTGCTCTTCGTGACGCAGCACCACATCAACAAACGCGCCGAAATGTACGGTGCTATCCTGAGAACCGGAAGTGTGAGGTCGACAAGACTGACGTGTGTATGTGGTTGAATGTCTAGCCAAGGAAATCTGGAGGCTTTCGAGTCGTCCGCAGCCATCGCGCGGCAGCTGAGGCTCTACATCATATTCTTCGTCGTCAACTGGATGCCCGCTGTGCTCTTCCGTGGTGCGTTGCGATCTTTTCAAGCTCTCTTTCCTGTCGTGATCTGGTTGCTCATCCGGGTTTTCTGTAGTGTTTGGAAAGCTGCTCGGGCTGGAGACGTTTCCCATGGCCGTCTTGATGCAAGCGACGTTGTGCTCTCTCGGTGCGTTGGTGTCGTGGCCCACTAGCTCTATGCTATCCTCTGTCTAACATTTTCCTACTTTTTTCTGAAGGTTTTTGCACGAGCATCGTCTACGGCGGCCTTCTCTCTAAGCCACTGCGGATATGCAAGCCTCGCCACTCGTCTTCTGTCGACTACCACGCGATGACAGCGCCAACACACACATTCGCACCCGGCGAGTTCGCATCCTTGATGCACGGCGACCGCCTTCCGCTCGACATCTTCGTCACGACCTTCAACATGGGCGAAGGCCACATCTCCAAGAAAGAACTGGAAAAGTGGATCCCTCACGGGCACGACATGTACGTCATCGGTGTGCAGGAATGTCTCCAGCTCAACGAGCTGCGGCAACAGATCCGGAGGCACATCGAAGCCCAGACGAGTCTGCGTGCGAACAGGTCGCGGACGCGCTTTGTGCGTTACGCTCAGTACTGTCGAGAGATCGGCAGCTCCAACACCTCACTCGGCTACCACGTACGTCGGGAACCATAGATGGAACTTGTCGTACCGCTTAGACTGACGATTGGGTATGTGTATACAGGGATACATTGCCATCACGATATTCGTGCGCCAGCGAGACGTAAATTCCGGCGCGTTCTATATGGCGCCACGAGCGCAGCAGGCAGTAAATTGCGGCAAGTCGCTGCTGTTCGGCCAACGTGCTTCCAACAAAGGTGCAGTCGGCTTCGGTTTCCGGTATTTCGACACGTCCTTTGCGTTCGTGACCTGTCATCTTACATCCGACCTGAAGGTGCGCACTTGTCTTCAGCACCCATGAGGGTACCTGAGATGTGACTCATTTTGTTCTTTGTGTCGAGCAGGGGAAATCGCACGTCGACCGACGCAGTCGAGATGCTGGCGACGTCATCAAATCGCTGAATCTGAACGTGGACGACGTGGGGTTTGAGTTTCCGCTGCTGCACCACCACACATTCGTGCTCGGCGATCTCAACTACCGATTACGGCAGCTCAAGGCGACGCCAAACCAGATCCTAGAGCTCGTATCGAACGCACGGATTACACGCAGCGTCGAGTCGAGCTTAGCGCTGTCATCCAGTATGACGAGCGTGAAATCTCTTCCGGCTCGTAGCAAACTGCTCAGTCGCTCAGGATCCTGGCTGCCAACTACGTTCAGTGGACGCGTGTCGGGGAATTCCGCAGTGGATCGAAGCTCCATCGACGGCGACACTTGCACCGGCAGCACGAGCGACACCCTTACGATGGACACCCTCAAGTTCGAAGCTGCGGAGACGCCAAAGGCTGAGGATAAGGTCGTAGCGAGGATGGAGGCAGGGCGGTCACAGGAAACGGCATGGGACGATGTGCTCGTGCACGACGAGCTACTCCACATGATGAACGAGTCGCAGGTGAGACGAGTCGACGTTACGTCGGTTGCTCTATGTGAGAGCAAAGGTCTCACTTGTATCGTTTTCCTTACCAGGTATTTTACGGCTTTGAAGAGCCCAAGATTGCTTTCGATCCCACCTTCCGCCGCGTGCGTGAGCGCGGCATTCCGACGCGCGGACGGCAGCTGACTGCAGAGGAGCTCTCCATCTACTTCACGACGTCGATCGAAGGCCGTGGAGAGCGCGTGCCGTCATACACCGACCGCATTCTCCACTTTTCGCAGCCAGACATGCGCATGCGTCTCGAGTGTTCTCGCTACAAGTCGTCCGAGTACGTTACGTGCTCCGACCACAAGCCTGTGTCGGCAGTGTTTCGTACTGCCGTCAACCGCGACTTCCGGCCGCTTGTCTCGAGAGGCGAACTCGAGTCTCGCCCACGATTGCAAGACGTATCGGGCGTACTCGAGTGTGCGCTGCGCATTGAATGCTCCTCGCTCACGTGGAATCACAACGCCCACCCGGTTCTCGACGCCGTCAATCCTCACCGTGAGTGACTCTCCTTGTCCCTCGCTATCCACTTGACCAGTTCACTAACTGATTGTTGGCTTCCTCAGACATGCGCGTGACCGTCATGTTCCCGCTTCCATCTGAAGACGCCTTCTCCGAGCAGCGCACGCTCCACGAGTTCGCAGCCCATCTGCGCGGCGGCGTTTTCGCGTCCGAGAGCGTGAGCGATGCCGAGCCCATGGCCAACATGGCGTCCGTTTCCTACCAGGAGTTCCGGCAGCAGGGCGTGCGCCACATGACGCTGGTACGGCTCGTGGGGGCCATGCACGTGGCGCTCAAGATCCACACGGACGCGGCTGCGCCCAACTCGCACTGCGTCGGCCAGGGCGTGATCGGTCTGCCCAAGAGCGTGCTGGACGGCACAGGCGACCGCATGCCGTTTCTCATGTCGCTTTCGCGCGGCGGCCAGTTGCGCGGCACGCTGGAAGGCTACGTGTCGCTCATCACGACGCAGGCCACGTAGTTCTGTAGACGCGTAGTCTCAATCTAGTATGTCTATATTTAATGTCACACACGACGGGTTCTCATTTGATCAGATCCATGCACTGCATGCTAACTGGTGCTAGTGTTTGATGTTGATGTTGTGCGGGTCCAGGGGCTTGCTTAAGTGAACTTCTTCCACGGCTGGAACACGGCCAGCAGCGCAAACGCCACGAGCAGCGCGAACGACAGGCTACATCAATCGATCGATCATCATATGAGTCAGAACATCAGCCGTCGACCATCAAATGCAAGCTGTACGTACAAAGCCTTGGTCTTGTTGTAGCCGGCCACGGAGTGGTGGAACTTGTCCAGCGCGACCTCAATGTCCGCGATCTTCTTCTCGTACATCTGACGCTGCTCGGCGCGCAGACGGCCCTGCTTGACCTTAGCCTCCTCCAGCTTCTTGTCCTGCCACACGAGCGCGCGGTACTTGGCCAGCTCCGCGCGAGCCATGGCGATGGCCTGCGCGCCCTTGGGTCCCTGTATCACAACAGCACCACAACGGCCACATCGTCAGCATTCCGTTGCGTTCGTAGCTCCTCGTCCTCGAGCTCCAGGACGACGTACGTGCTTGGTCACGTAGCGCTGGAACTCGCGGTCGAACTGGTCGACGGTACGCGCGCCCGCCGCGTCCATGGTCTGCACTGGCATCGCCGTCGTCTTCATCTTCGTGGCTGTTGCTGCTGCGTCCGCCATTGTCGTCTCGTCACGGGTGGTAACTTAGGGTCTGGTGATCCAGGAGCTCTCTCTCTCTCTCTGACTCCCAAGCAGCATGTCGATTTGGAACCATAACAGTTATGCGACAGAATGTACTTGCGTTCTTATCAATACATTCGGTTCTTATGCCAGTTTCTGGTTTTCAGTTATCGAGGGCGCCGTATCTGTTAGAAACCCTCACGGTTACACAGTTGCACCCCTCATGTATCTTGAAGCGACGCGACAGTGAGCACGTAGAACGTCACGCCCACGTGGAGACTGTAAGGATTGTGGTCGTCGCTCGCCGTTTGCTCATCAATGAACACGATGCGACCCACCACATAGTCCGGATATCTGTCGTGAGAAAGGCAACCGTTAGACCAAATGGCTACAAATGAGCCCGTCGGAATCAAGAGCTACTCACTTGCGGCCGCCGATCATAAACGACGAGATGGATTCCTCCGAGAGGAACCGGTGCGGACAGCCGTGGTGGAATGCCAAGTACACGCGCTGCACGTCGCTGCCGGGCACGGACGTGGGCAGGAACAGCGCCAGGTCGTTGACGTTGAAGCTGCGGAACGAGATCTTGAACGTGTCGCCCACGTCCAAGTGCTGCGACTCGAGCATGTTGATCTCGTCGCTCTGTCGCGCCAGCTCACGGCGCAAGACCTACACGCACACACAAGCACTAGTCAGCACACTGACAACTACGCAATATATACACTCGCGAGGACACACACGTACCTCCTCCGTGTCTGCGCTGGCGGTCAGTTCGCGGATGCGCGCCTCCACGCGGTCGAGATGCGACGTCACGAACTGGCCTGGGTCTCCGAGGTCTCGCTCTCGAGGCGGTAGGAGATCGAGAAGTTTGAGCACCTTGATTAAAGCCGAGCGCTGCATATCCACACTCAACTGCAGCGCCTGCACCGACTGCTGGAGCTTGGCTTGGTTGTCTTCGAGCCGCGTTTCGCGTCGTGTGCGTTCCTGGATCTCCGTAAAATCCCAAATCACAAGCAAAGTTAAGGAAAACCATTCCGCGTCGTCGTAGGGTGTCAGTCTGAGGTGGTAGGGCGCGTGGAAAAAGGATATTCTTCAAACGCGGCCGCGTTCAGCAGGTACTGCTGGTTCTCGCGCTCGAGCTTGGTGATGTGCGCGTCCTTCTCCCGACGCTGCAACTCAGCCTCGGCTATAAACACAAAACAGTTTTGTGAGGACGCATGACGCTTGCCACTTCGAGCAATGGCCAACTGTACCTTTCACGATCTTGAGCGATTGCAACTCGCGATCGAGCAGGTTTGAGCGGTCGGCTTCTGACGAACTGGTCATGGCACCGGCCGTAGCAGCTAGCGCCAGCACGAGCGGAAACTCGTCGTAGGAGCTGTCGCCCTCACGGGCGCTCGTCTTGGACAGATCGGACTGCGCTATGGAGCCGTCGGAAAAGTACGACGACCCCTTTTTGTTCTGCTGCAACTCCAGCGTCAACTCGGCGACCTTGGCTTCCAGTTCTTCACAGCGTTTCTGCAGCAACTCGGCTTCAAGACTGTTGACGCCACCATCAGAGTCGCCAAGCCCGCCACCGTGCTGGCCGGGCATCCCATCACTGGCTCGCGTCTCAAAGAACTCGTCGTCTTCTTTGCTCTCGGCCACTGAACCTGGTCCACTGCGAGAACCGCCTGCGCCTTCGTCTGTCGCCAGTGAGTCTTCTTCGATTTGCGGCAACGACTGGTCAAACGGCCGCATGCGGAACTCGCAATGCGACGGCTTCTCTGCTAGACCGGGTACAAGATTCTTGGGCAAATGCTGCCCAAAGCTCCGCAGAAACTCTTCGCGGAAGTGGACTTCTTCGTCTCGCAGCTGCGCGAGCTCCTCTGCCATCGACTGGATGCGGTCGGAGAACCGCCGTCCGTAGCGCAGACGACGCGCCACTTCTTTCAAGCACGCAGCGTACGACTCCGGGAGCTTACCCAAATGGTCGAGCTCGTTGAAGTCCCGCTTCTGCTGACTCATCGCCTCGCTCAGCATCGCCAGCGAGTTCTCAAAGTCGCGGATCCTGGACTGCGAGGCGGATATTCTGCGCAGATTCGCGTGAACTTGCGAGAAAAACGACAACTTCACGGACGAAAGCTTGGTCATGGTGGCCTTGATTTCTGCTGCGGTCTTCTCGGCCGAAGGGATCTGGAAGACGCAGCAAAACCTATTAGTTCACACACACGAAATTCTCCGCATCACACTCCCACGTACCAGTCCGTGCTGCTCGTGGGCGAGGACTTCGATGTCACGGCAGACTTCGAGCATCGCAGACGACGCAAACAGCGACGTGACTTCGGACGGCGCGGACGCGGCGATTCGTTTCGTCACAAACTGCACGTTGCTCGCCAGTTTCGCCGTGATCTCGGCGTGGGACGCCACGAAGCGCTTCACGCGCTCCAGCTCCTGCGTCGTGTCCGCGTACGCGAGCGACACTTGGCCCTGCGATCGCACGAGGTCGCCGACCTCTTCGTTGATCGCGTCGTGGAGTTGCTTGAGCTGGGCGACTTGCGCTCGCATGACAGTGTGCGAGTGCTCGCACTTGACGACCCACTCACGTTCGCGGTCCACGGGCACGCAGTCGTACAGGGTCTTGCGCTCGTCCGTTGCTAGTGCAGGGTGAAGGGTCACGGACTTCAGTGCATTGAGGTCGCTCTCAAAGTTGGCCAAAAGCGTCTCGTGGAACGCAGCCGCGGTCTCAAACTCGGTCCAAAACGGCGAAAAGCGGGAGCTCATGTTGCCGCGGAAGATCTCCAAGTTGCCGATCGCGGCTGCAATGGCTTCGGCCTGGACGTGCAGCTCCGACACGCAGCGTTCGCAGGCGTTGGCGTTGGCCGTGGAGCTGCGTTCAAGGGCCTCGCTCTGCGTCAGTTGCAGCTGGAACAGCGATTCGTATTCGGCGAGCGCGCGGATCATGGGACTCGAGGACTCGCTGAGCATGCGAGAGCTCTCGGACGAACTCACTGGCGCCGTCGGCACTACAGCAAGCAATTCAATCGTGAGCACAGACAGGAACGAGCGATGACTAGATATATAACTCCACGCACTCTCAAAGTCGACCGGCTCGAGTCCCAGCCGCGGTGGCAATGGGTTTTCCTGCATAAGCATGCGGCGGTCGTACAGGAACACGCGCTTGCTGTCCGACGGCAGGCCGTAGCTGCTGAGCGCGCGGCGCGGGTCCAGCCGCGCGAACGGCGGGCCGCCCAGGAGGATCTGGTCGTTCAGCGGGATGTCGCTGCTCTTCAGCAGCTCTTCGCGCACCTCATCCACTATCAAACTGCTCACACACAACAAACACACACAGACACACCATGGTGAACACCTTCAACTCCTAGCCATCGTCTCATCACTGTGCGACGCACTCGCTGGACGCCAGGCGCACGCCGTAGAGCACGCCGTTGGTGGCGTTGCCCACGCGCACCACCACGCCGCCGCGCTGGTCGCGCTGGTCTCTCTTCTCTCTGCGATCGCCCATGGTCGTCGTCGTCCACGCGTGGAGACGTCGGTCACAGGCCACTTCTTAGTTCGCCTTCTCGGCTGCTTTCAGGGAGCTGCTCCACTTGCGGGTTGAAGGAGTGTGTGTTCTTTCTCCAGGAACACGACGAAGTTGCCTAATGAGGGGAGGCACGCTCCTCTCACGCTGAGCTTGAACTCGAGAACTGGGTTGTGATTGAGCAACAAATTAGTGCCACCCTCGTAGTCGAAACTTTTCTCGTCATGTGAGTTGTATTGAAGCAGTGACCCAGGTGGCATTACTTCAGTACCCACAGTAGTACGAGGGTAACCTCACATTTAACATGTATCATTACTTCTTCTTCCACACACATTCGCAAAGCTAAGCTAAGCTAACAGACACCTTCCGACAGCACTTCGGACAGATCCTCCGATAGTTGCCGCGCGCGATGGAACAGCATCTCCGCGTTGCCAAAGGGCTTCACGTACGCTGATGGCAGAGGCGCAGCGACGTCATGTGTGGTAGAGTGGCTGTAACGCTGAGGAGACTCGGTGACGGTCGTCGCCATCGTGAAGCCGCTGGAGCGGCCACCCGCCGAGTAGGCCGCGAGCGGCGACAGGAAGGCTGTGGGCGTGTAAGCGCCGCTCTCCATCTGCGAGGACGCCGTCAACGACCGCATCATGCGGTTAGCGGCGTCCTGCTGCCTCTGTCGCTTCTGCTTGGTGCCGTCGGCGTCGGCGGCCGTCTGCATCATCTTGGTGAAGCTGTCTTCCCACTCGGGGCCGAGCATGCCTGCGAGCGCCTTGAGCACTTCCTCGCTCGCGCGTATTCTGTGGTCGCTGAACGACGGCAGCCCGACGACTTCGTGGATGTTGCGCATGAGGAACGGCACGCAGTTGCGCTTGAGGTCCACGGCGCGACACTCCTCCGCCAGCGTCAGCAGATCCACGACGTTGTCCACGCGGATCTCCCCGGCGAGGAACTCCTCCGCTCGCTTCTGCAGCTCAAAAACGTGGTAGAACGACGACGCACGCAGCAGTTCCTGGGCAATGTCGGGAGTGATGTGGACCTTGCCCGTGTACTGGTGGGGGGAAAAGACGCATAGTTAGTGTGGGCAAGTGATAGGTTCATCAAGAGGAGGTCTCACGTACCAGGAAGCGGAGCAGGAGCGAAAAGACTTCGTAGCTGCAGTTGTCGATTTCGATCATGCCCTTCTGGCTCGTAGCAGTGCCAAACTATGAACACAAAGAGGTTAGCAACATGCAACAGCGTCGCGTCCATGGCTCAACCGCACTCACTCTCACCATATTCTTGAAGTACGAGTTGCGGAAGAACAGCACGACTTTGTGGGCGTTGATGGGGGCGATGTGACCCTTGACGAGGAACTGCAGGTCCGAAAGCGAAGAGTTCGCGAGCAGCTCCTCGTGGTCATCGACGAGGTACGGCGGCACGTCGATGTTGACGTCGGGCGCGTACGTAGGTGGCACGAGGTGCTTGACCGCGTGGGCGGCCGCACAGCGAGGGAAGACCTCCTCAGACTGCAGCATCTGGAAGAGTACCGACAGAAGACCTTCCGAAAGCAGGCGAGGCACTTCATACGGATCCATCATGTGCACGAATGTGAGCAGGATGTTGCCTTGCAGGTCGCCTATTCACAACGATTCAAGAGATCAGATCATGACCACCAGAAGCCTTTTTCAGTCTTGCTAACGCACCCTTGTTGGTTCTCGTCGACACTCGCGCGACGGCATGCAGCATTTTGCGGAAGTCGTTGCGGTTGATCTGTTTCCAAATGTTCCGCAACGCGAGAAGACAAATTCCCCACGTGCGCGTGGTCTCGTCGACCTCCAGCATCTGCAGCACTGCGCCTTCGAGCACCATCTGCAGCGCGCTGGACACATTCACGGACAGCGCGACTAGCGCACCAGCGGCGTGAGATGCTGTGACTTCATCGAAGCTATGAAGAACACGGAGAAGGCGCGAGACGCCGTCACAACGCGTCACGTAATCGTGGTTGAGCTCGTTCTCCATAAGGGCCTCAATGGCCATCGCCGCCTTCTTCTGGCTCGACTCGTCGTCCTCACCCAGCAGATCGAGGAGCCCGGGAATGGAGTTCTTCACACATCGATCGCACAGTCGAACTTTGTCCTCAGTGCCGTCGACGACTGCGCGAGACTTGGAACAATCAGCGCAGATGATCACGCCGCACTCCTACCAGATTCGCACAAAATGGAGTCAATTAGCTGCTTCCCATGGCCATCAAAGACTCGATGGAACGTACGCGGCAGTGGTGCTTGCGGTGATAGAACGTGAATGCGTTTTGGCAAATGTCACAATCGAGTGCCTCGTGGTCTTCCGCCCACGGCTTGATGTATCCCCACTTCAACAAGTCGTTGGCCGATTCGATGACCGTCCTGTGAACGAAACGAAACTGGAGATTGAAGTGATCCATGACCTTCTCGTTCAGGTACGGCGACGGACGGACGCTGTTCGGATCGTAGGCACTTAGTGCCGCGCCCACTTGGCCAAGCTGTGCGGCGTACGCAGGCAAACGAGCGACCCAGTTGGGGAGACCGACGCGCCATGGCAAATCGCGTCCGCTGTAGCCGTTGTTCGCGAGGTATTCCACGATGTCCTTCATCCAGATCGTGCGGTTCACGCAGATGTAACGGCCACGGGCTTCGAGGTTCTCGAGCGCCGACACGTGAGCGACCGCACAGTCGCGGACATCGACCAGACTCCAGTCTACAACACAAACACCACGGCTCGTCAGTTCCCGCAGGTAATAGCCTTTTCTAACGCAGGTAAGAACTCACTCAGGTCGACGAGAGCTGAGTACTGGCCCGTGATCAGGTCGAAGATGATCTGGTTTCCCGGTGCAAGCTTCGACTTGGAGAGCGATGGCCCAAAGAGCGTTCCTGGCTGTATACATCAGAGACGTCAGTACTACGCGTCATCATTTAGGGTAGCTGCGTCCGACTTACGTTGATGGTGACGAGGTCAATGCGGTAGTCGCGCGGTAGCTGATCCACGAGCTGCCACGCAGCTTCCTCGGCCAGCTTCAGACTGAGAAAGTGTGGGTTTCGCTCGAGCGACGACGTGATGTTCCAACAGTTTTCGTTGATGATGTCGGAGGGAGACACGCTGTCCGCCATGGCAGCGATGGACGACGTGAGCACCACGCGCTTGACGTGGGCACGCGCGCAGGCCTGGATGAAGTTGGTCATCATGGGAATGATGCAGTGCATGCGGCTGCCGATGCTGTGAACACCTGGCTCGAGCAGCTCCGACAAAGGGTCGCGCACCGAGCACGACGACGGCGTGCCCGTGTGGATCACGAAGTCGCAGCCCTGCACAGCCACGTCACATGCCTCCGGCGTGAGCAGCGACGTCTCGACGACCGTGAAGTTGTTCTTCGCGTTGGGTAGCGCCAGCAGCCCGGAGATGTCGTCCGTGCGGCTCTGCACCGTTCCTCGCACGCGGTAGCCGCGACTGAGCAGCTCCGCGACGATCCACGAGGCCAGGAAGCCGTCCACGCCCGTTACGCAAATCGGCTTCACACTCGTGCTCGAGGCCAGCGGGATGGTCTTCTTGCGGAACTGCAGCGCTTTCCACACGCTCGGGTACAGACACTGCATGTCTAGCTTGCCTGCGATGCCGTCGTGTTTGCTGGGCCTCGGCGGCGAGTTCGCCATCGGGTCTCGTCTCCGCGCTTTGATGGGCGGCGTGGTCGTGTTGGCGTTGGACGCGTAGTAGTTTCCGAACGACGTACTCGACGAGTTGGAGCCAGCCGAGTTGGAATAGTACGCGTCCATGGGGCCGTCGCCGTTGGCGTACTGCTGTCTGCTGGGCGTCGCTGGGTTGCGGCGCGTCACGACCAGTCGCGCGGGCACAGCGGACGCCGACGCGCTGTTCGTGGGCTTAGGAGCCGAGCCGCGCACTGCGCCGTTGCGAGTCTTCTTCTTGCGCAGCGGCGATGGCTCGATGCGGTCGCCGGCGTCGTCGTCGAACTGCGGACCGAAAAGCATGGTGAACGGACCGAGAGGACGCGGGTGGAGATACGAGCGGCACGGAGAAGCGCAGGAAGCGAGCGTGGAGACAGCGGAGACGCCTGCAGCTAGCGAGATGCGGCAGGGGGAAGGGGATCCGCACTAAGAAGCTGCTCGCGCCGAGAGCTCTGTCAGTCGGTCGGTGGCTTCAGCTCGGCTGGTTCCTTTTCGGCTTCGTCCGCTGTCTTTGGTCGAAGGAAAACGCAGAGTGAAGTAGCGGTATAGACGCTAGCGTTACTTCACCGCCTGTTCCTCACCGTCTCCTGCTCACTTCTTGACTGCACGGATCTGCTGTCTAATTGGCTGGCAACAGAGACCGTCACTCCTAGACTCACTTTCACCATCATTCTGCACGCATCCGACTGTGGATTGGCGATCCACTCGATGGGCTGACGGATCCGCGACAAGATGGATACAAAACAAGCAGACAGAGCACGTCGGACAATACGAGTTGCTGGGATTAATGACACGACACGTCACACTACTAAAGAGCCATCCGCAGAGCGCCAGCAGCTACAACGTTGGTCACGCCACGAGCGCTTGGGACTAGTACAGGTCGGCGGCCAGACCCACGAGGACCTGCAGCTCACCAACCACCGCGTCAGCCTGACAAAAAACGAGATCACCCAGCAGGAACTGCATATACCCAACGCACCCGCTTTGCTCCTTCGACCGGAATGGACTCGAGCTTGCCGGCGGCGAGCTCCCGCACCCACTCGGCAGCCAGAATCGTGCCGCGTTCCAGAACGAAGTGGTTTCCACCAGGAGCTGACAGCGTTCTGCTGCTGGCGCCAACGTCCAGCGCGTCTCGAATTCTACAGCGTAGACGTCCATCTCGCTGGCGACACGCGCGACCAGCACTTCATGCAGCTGCGAGTCCTGCTCAGCAAAAAATTGTGAGGTGACGAGCATTCATAGCGGAACTGCGTGAGCCACGTACCTCGGAATCAATGACTGCTGTAGTCGGCTTGTGCTGGATTCTCAAGCGCTCCAACTCGATGAGAGAGAGCATCGACTCAATGCAGCTGAGTTGGGCTTGCTCCTCAGCCTTGCGGACGATACTTCGATCGCGCGAGCTCTCGCACAGCCTCACTTGATCACCGTCGGGGCCTTGAACCTGACGAACGAACGCATCTAAGCTCTCAGACTCGTGATCGTCGTGGCCAAATGCCTCCAGCTCTCGTATGGCGTCGTCGTGCAGCTTTTTCTTTGCAGGGCGAATCTCCGATATCCAGCGTTGAACCTCTCCTTGTGCAGCTTTCTTGGCGCCCGGAGATGCGCGCATTCGCTGCAGAGAGAGTGCCGTACAAGTCACCCAAAGCCCGCTTCTTCGCGGCTTCGTCCTGAGAGGCCTGACGCACGAGCGCACCCCACTCCTCATGCTGTGGCACGGTGCAATTGACCATGTTGGTGACGAGTCCTGCTTGAAGCCACTCGCCCAGCGCAGCGTGAAGTCCAGTGGCACGGACGACTGCTGGGGAGCTAGGTGGCCCCCGCTCCACTGCGGCTTGATGGTGCGATTCACCGACTTGCTCGGCTGGGTCGTCATCCTGCGAGAGGTCGACAATGAGCTCACTGTCGTCATCTCCCTGGGAGAGATCGACAACTGGCTTATTACGACCGTTGCTAACGACTGGAGCGCTGTCACACTTGTCGTCTTCGTCCTCTTCGTCCAACAGGTTGACGTCGATGCGTTCGCTCTCCTCTGACGACATGCCATCGCACAGATGAGCGTCCTCCATCCGCTCGTCATCAACTTCCCCGTCCCACTCAGCTACCGAAGAAGACTCCATTGAGACCACGTGACGCGAATGACTGCAACTGATCAACTGCCAGGTCGCTCCCAGTCCCGGTGGCAAACATGGGCGACGAGGTGTCGGAGGCGGTGCCCATGTCTTTTAGTGCATAGCCTGGACGCGGATGCATCAGATCTGAGTCCAACATTCTGATACCGTGTCTGTCTCTTCATCAGCAAGCTCCAATCACGCAACCGCACCCCGCACCGGCATATCCGACCTCTTGCGCTTAGGTACGCACCGCCACCACCATGGCGACGCCACCACCCACCACCAAGCGCTGGGATATCGTGGAGACGCGCACTATCGACAAGCGCAAGTCGGCCGACGGCGACAAGCGCATCAACAACTACGCGCTGCTGCGCACGCTGGGCCACGGCCGCTTCGCCAAGGTCAAGCTCTGCGAGCGCATCGCCGCCCCACCCACGACCACAGCCACACCCGCTCCTTCGGCCCTGCAGCCGCCAGAGTCTGAGCTGTCATCTTTGCTCGGCCCTCCGCCGCCGCAGCCTGACTTGCCGCCGCCGATGGCGCCGTTGCAACTGACGTTCGCGCCTCCAGCCCCACGCAGACAGTTCGCCATGAAGATTTTCTCCAAGAAGACGCTGCTCAAGATGAAGGACTACGTCACTCAACACAAGCACGACGAGAGTGTCGCTGCGTCTGATGATTTACCACCGCCACCGCCACCAGCGCACTCGTCGTCTTCCATGCGCGTCGTCACGGCGCTGGACCGCGTGCGCGACGAGATCCAGATCATGCGCGGACTGTACCACCGCAACATCGTCCTACTGTTTGAGGTCATCGAGGCCGAGGCCAGCGACAAGATCTACATGGTGATCGAGTACATGCCGAAAGGACCGTGCATGGTCTTCCGTCCAGAGACTAAAGACTTTGTGAGCCCACTCACTGGGTCAATGCTCACGGAAGGCCTGGCGCGGGGACACCTGCTCGATATCCTGAACGGACTCGAGTACTTGCACTCGCGAGGCGTCTGTCACCGTGATCTCAAAGTGGGTATTATCGTGTGTTTCTCCAAAGGCTGAATAGGCTTCTGTAGACTGACGTTCGCGCGTGCTTGTTGTATGTAGCCCGACAACGTGCTGCTGAATGCCGCTGGCCGCTGCCATCTCTCCGACTTTGGCTGTGCGCTCATCAAACCCCACCACGAGCCGCTTTTCGTGACTGACACGGTCGGCACGTACCATTTCTTAGCACCCGAGTGCTGCTCGGGCGAGCCGTACGATCCCTTCCACGCTGACGTATGGGCCGTCGGAGTCTTGCTGTTTATCTTCGTGTTCGGCAGACTGCCATTCCAGGCGGACAGTGCGAAGGAGTTGTTCGACGAGATCACGCGATGTGACGTCGTGTTCCCGACAGAAGCGCGAGATGTGAGCGCTGCGTGCATCGATCTGATGCGGCGATTGCTAACCAAGGACGCGAGCCAGCGCATCCTCGTCCAGGACGCGCTCAAGCACCCGTGGCTGAGTCCGCCAGACGAAGAGGACGCTGAGGAGCCGCTGTCGTTCTAATCGAGGAGCCGCAGTGATACAATAGAATAGAGACAGCTTAGCACGAGTTGCATTGGTGGTTGAGCCGAGACTATAGATCAATGCGCAGGATTTCGCGCAGGCACATGGTCGCGAAACAGCCACTGGAGAGCGAGAACTCGATCGTGACTGCAGTCGAATCACCACCTACAGTAGAAACCACACATCAGTAGAACTCATCGTCAGCTCATTTGCGTCGCACACAAAACAACAATTGTAGCTGTCTTGCCTTCAGGTCTCTTCAATTCGACGTCGTGCGGCCGCTCCACAAGCGCACGGTACGCGCCCTTCAGCTGCGTCGACGTCTCCAGCACGACACTCGTTCCATGGTCCACGAGAAGCTGTGTATCGCGAAAAACGAGTGGTCAGCTTAGTCTCACTATGTTCACTTCAGTGGTGGCACTCACCTTCTTCGCAAATGCACCGGTCGCGTTCGTTGGATAGAGAACGTTGGACCCTGGAAGTGGAAGCACCACGCACGCCAGTGGGTTCTCCAGTTCCTTGTTGAGTTGCGTCACCTTCTCCGCACTTGCGACTGCCACTGACTCATCTTTGCTGTCACGCACGAGGTCTCCTTCCACGACTTGCGTGCCGTAGTGTTCGATACGATGCGACGCGAGCGAGTTGAACAGGTAGCTCTGATACGCGTGGAGGTACATGACACGACGGGCGAAGGGGATGTTGCGGATCGCCATCTCCCAGGCTGTGGCGCCGTACCGCTTAAGCCCCATGAGCACCGCGCGTTCGGTTTGCATGCTGTTCTGAGGGATGAGCTTCAACGCAGCTTCGATATCTTCGTTGTTGGCCAAGTACGCAGCTTTAGCAGCCGCACACTCTGGCGGATCATGCGCTGACGGCGTGAAGATCTTCTTCACGGCCTCTTCCCACTTCTCTGCAACGATGAGCTCTCCAATCTGATGCGGACGCACGGCTGACGTGGGCAGGCCGACGCGTTGGAAGCCAAAGTAGTTGATGAAGCCGTGGCGTTTCACGTGATCGACGCGGCTGCGCAGGTCGTCGTCGCTGAAATCCACTGGGAGACCGCGCACAACGATAGAGAACCTATTCAGTGAATACGATAGAGATCAGGACCAGACTGGTGGACACAGAGTAAATCGCCATTCACGTGAAGAGCTCACCTGTTTCCCGTGAGGCTTCCCAGTGACTGGAGAGGACAGACATAGCGTTAGACATTTGAAACCAATTCATGCCACCACTGAGTGCGTACCATTGGCATCGCCACGTATTCAACGTGGCCGATACGAACGCCACTGCCGGTCTTCGATCCATCCGACTCGTCCTGGTTCACAGCGAACAATTGGCTGGGTGACACGCCCTGCACTGTCACGTGCTGGAACGTGATCGCGACCTTGTCTTTCGTTCCGGCGTACGCGAACGCCGACATCGGTCGCTTCAGTCGCCGTGCAAGCCACTCAAAGCACGTGAAGTGCTCCATGTTGGTCTTGCGCAGCACGAATTTGACGAGCGGCGCGGGCGGCGCGTCACCACGCTTGCGTTTCTTGTTGTTCTGCGGAGAAAAGAACACGACGATACGCTGAACTCCGTCGCGCGTATCGGTTCTCGTCTTCAGGAGCGTCGTTACGGATGAAATCTGGCGGTGGAGGGAGGTTCGAGCCTCCTTGGTGTCCTCGTGGTTGAGTTCGATACCTACAATGCACCATGAAGCTATCAGAGACCCGCATCCGTCAGCAGCTCAAACGCTCGACGTGCTCAACCTTGGCTTGCATTGGTATCCGCAGCGCTCTTGCGCACGAACGCCAGCAGCTTGCACGCATTGTCGTCCGAGACGCCGTTCTTGCGGAATTTCTTGTAAAGTCCATCTTGCACGACTTCGATCTCGCGCACCTCCGGACTGATCTCGGACGCTCCGTGGTCACCATTCGATTGGTCCATAGCGTCAGCAGCAGCAGTCGACTTGCGCATCCTGCAGTCCACCGACGGATAGCAGTGCTGTCATCCAACCAACACAATCAGCTCACCATCTTTGTATTACCCAAGGCGGCAGTCGTACTCACCTGGATGCACACTTGCAAGAAGACTCGGTCGCGGAGCTCGATCGGCGCCTCCAGCAGAGCGAACGCGCTGTCATCAGCGCCTTGATCCTCGCTTCCTGCGACGACGCGTTCAATCTGCGCGATGCGCTCGGCGCTCAGCAGGCGACGGAGCTCCTCGCGCCAGCCGTGCGCGGGCTCGTCCAGCACCAATCGCTCCTTGGAGCGCTGCTTCGCGTTGTTCTGGCGCGCTTCATCCATCACCTTAACGACCTCGTCTCGCTCCGCCTGCGTTGGCACACGGAGCGCATCGTCGTCTTCGCGCAGCTCCAGCACGCGGCCGTCCAAAGTGATCTCCTGTACAACAAAGTCCGTCGCTCTATCAAAACTCCACAGTCAGACGTCGCGCTTTCGCGGATAGGCAGCAATCAACAGAAGCAACACGCACTGCTGCTTGATGCGCCCAGGAAGCGCCACGCGCGGCGTGCGGTCGAGGTACGCGGCGATGCCCACGACGCTGCCGTCCATTGTCGTCGTCACTGGATGCTGTTGGTGGCGCTTCCACACAGACTTTGGCACTGGCACACTGTACCACACTAACTCTGCGACATGTGCACACTCCAAATGAGCTCCTCGTTTCAGCCAATCACCACTCGCCATGCTTTCCGCCGTTGGCTGATCTCAGCCTACAACCGCCCAGGTGACATGACGCACAACAGCAGCTTCTCCGTTTCTCGTCATTCGCCGATCCGCCGCACCGTACGAAGAGCCCGCTTCTCATCTTCTTCGAGAAGATACGCGACGCGCTTCAGAACCACCAGCTCAGCAACCGTCACTGCAAGCAGGCCATGCAGTCGACCGTGAAGTCGCCGGCAGCCGACGACGCGCACGCGACGCAGTACCGACGGTACGACGCCGACCGCTACGAGCACCGCGTGACCATGCCACACGCGAGTACTCATAGTAACGGTGGCGACGACGACGATGACCACATCATTAGCTCGTCAGGCGACGACGCCGTGCCTGTTGCGGACACAGCGTTCTTCCTGGCGATCGACAGCAACCAGCGCCGCGTCAACGCGCGCGTGGTCGGCCACCACGATGGCACGCGGCTCGGCCAGCTCAAGGAGAGCTTCATGAACACGGTGCTGGACCTCTACGCCGCGAGCCAAATCCTGTGCATCCATTTGGTGACGTTTGAGACTTTGTTCTGCGTCATCGTGTCGATCGTGGCGACCACAGGGTACTACGTTTTCGGCCGCGCGCGGGCCGACGGCGCGTCGTTCGGCGCCAACATCTCGTGGATGATCGTGTCCATCGCCGTGGTGTCTCCCATGATCATGCAAATCAAGCAAGCGTATACGCGACGTGAGTTTGCACTGATCGACATCGGCGAGTCTCGCGCGCTCTTCACCAATATCTTCCTGGCAAACGCGATGTGGAACTGGGGCGACAATGGCCGCGACAAGCTTCCCGCAGGCCACGCAGACAAGACCAAGGCCCTGCTCAATAGACTCATCACGGACATCGCTAATCTCCTTCTCCTTCCCACGACGACGCGTGGTCGCCACCGCTTCACGTCACTCGGACGGGAATTGGCCATGAGCTACGTGGAGCGCACGCAGCATCTGCAGCTCCGCATCGTGGGCACATTCCAGCAACTCCACCAGCAAGTCGAGACCATGAAGAGCGCAGGACTTCCAGCTAATGAGGCGTCGCGTATCAACCAATACCACTGGTTGCTTCAGGCGCGGCTTGAGAAGCTGCAGAACGTGAAGGTAAGGAGTGGACCTTGCTACGGTGATCCTTCCTGGTGTTATTTGGCTGATCGATGTTGGCCTCTGTGTACTGTAGTTCTACCGCACGCCTCAGGCCACCCGCTCCTTCACGCGACTCTTCATCCTCATCCTGCCGATCTTCTATGGCCCGTACTACGTGTTTCTCATGCGATCCGACCAAGACCACTACCTCAACTTTGGCTTCTGCCTCTTGCTGAGCGTGCTCACGAGCCTCACGATGATCGGACTCTTCAACGTCGAGATCGCGATGGAGGACCCTTTCGTGGGTGGAGGGCTAGACGGCATCCGAGCACGAGAGATGTTCGTTCACTTGCGAGTGATGATCGACCACTGCGACGAACAGCTTCGACGAGACAACGCGTTGGAGAAGGTCGCACCTGACGAGAACACGGCTATCAAGATCAGCAGCTAAACCATAAATGAACACACGAAATAGACGCATCGTAGAAGCTGTCGGTTGCAAATTGAACGACCTCGGAACTTCGCATTCGAGCGATATGCTGGGAAGATCGCCAGAGGCAGCAACAAAGACACAAACAAAACGCACAAAGCGATATGTCAACGTGTAGAGTTTTCACGCAATAACGAACGTAGTAACTTAGCACAAAATTCGCTCACAGCACCGATGGCGAAGTGGCGATCGCAGACACGGCTACATGATCGAGCAGCCGCCATCCGCCGCATTTCCTTCGTGTTGCTGTACTGCCGCAGGCCACTGTTCTACCACCTAGGCACATAATTGCTGTCAGTCCATATCCCATCCGTCTCAAACAACAATGTCGAAAGCTCACCTCTTCTTGAGTAAAAAGATACTCTGTTGGGACGACAAACTCGTAGCCCTCGCTGGTGACCATGACGTGCGCGTCCTCCTTGCGTTCCTTGACCTGCCCGACGTACACAGACTCGTCGTCGCCATCGCGGACGTGCCAATAAAGCGTCGCTCCGACAGGAAACTGGCGGCTACCGGCAGTTTCTGGTGGCTTGACAGTCGCTGCGCTATTGTGTCCATCCACCAGCTCCACCACGGGGGCATTTCCTGGCATAGCAGCGTCATCGTCGTCGACACGCGTGAAACGGGACGAGTTATCGAATTCCACTCGGTCGAGTGGGTGGATTCCGTTCATAGCATCATCCTCTTCGACGTCGCTGGTGAGATCAACAAAAGGCGACGTAGCCACTACTGGTACGTCGCGCATGACTGGCATAACACCATCTCCACCGCGACCGACAAACTGGTACGGCTCCACTTTGACTTCCGTCGTGGCCATCACACTGTGATTCACAGGAACTGCTGCCGCGATCGGAGGAGGTGCCGGGGCTGGCTGGTCACGAATCGTCTGGACGCAGTCTGACATCATCTCTCGCGCTCCGCCACTGAGATCTTCCCACAGCCGACGATACTCGTTGCCGACGACCGAGAAAAACGCGGCCGTGAAGATCTTCCGTTTGCCATCCCACAGATCGCACTGCAGGGACGCGACTTCGCGCATTTGCTGTGTTGAATGCAAAATGACGGCGTTGTACTCGCGGATCTTGTTCTCAATGTCTCGTTTCGCGCTGGGCACCAAGTCATCGTAGAATTCCTCATGCTCCAAGAGCGAGTCCTGTTCCTTCTTGCGCGCCTTCGTCGCGAGCTGCTGGCGCATAGTGTGATACTCGTAGTACAGGCGAAGGGCCTGTCCCAGCTTGGCCATGTACAGCTTCAACTTGTCTTCGACGCCGCGCTCCGCATCATTCTTCAACTCGATCACACGCGCTGCAGAAACTTCAAGCCATCGAAGCGTGTGTGGCGCAGCCTTCTGACGCAGCGCCTCAAGCTTTTGGTAGAATTCGAGACGAGTATTTGCCCGCATCACGTCGTCCTTGCGCGCAGTGAACAGCGCATGGCTGTCGTCGCGTTGGCGGCGAAGTTGCACAATCTCCGGCACTGTCGACTCGAAGATCTTGCGATGGGCATCCACCGTCGCGTCTACTTCGTCTTCTCCTTGTCGCATTAACACCGCTTTCTGCTCGTTGATCGCCGCCATCATCGTGCGCGAGTACTGTGCGCGCACATTTCTAGCCTCTCCCATCTCGCGCTCACTCGTGGCGACGTCTGCGCTCGCTTTGTCCAGTCGGCCACAGATGATCGTAGTCAGCTCGCCGATCCGGCTTCGAACGCGCCGCCGAAACACCTGCGCGTGCCTCGCGCACTCGATAATGGACTCCTGTCGGGCAATGCAGGAGCCACAGGCCTTCGTGATCTCAGTGATCGCGTTACGTGCCGCCTGTGCGCGCTGCGCGGTCTTGAGCTGTTCGGACAAAGTGAGTGTGAACGAATTTTCGACGGTACCGACTTGCGCGTCCAGCTCAGCGTCCGACGGTCGCAGTCGCAGCTCCTACATTCGATAGCACCCTTGAGTCAATCATCATCACATCCCTCATGGTAGAAAACAAAAACGAAGGCACGCACCACTTCGTTCTGGTCCTGGCGAGGCAGTTCTACCAGCACTTCCACGATCTGCTTCACGCCGTCGCTTTGCACGGCCGGGATATCGGAGGACGCCACGTGTGAGAGCGCATTCGCCAGCGACGCCACGACCGCCACGAGCGACTGGTCCACCTCCGCGTCACGCTGCAGATTCAACGCGCCTGCCACGCCGGTGAGCCACTGCGAGTCCTCTACGTCTTCGTCTGCTAGCAGGTACCGAGTCACCACGTTGCTAATCACGGTGATTGCTTGGTCTTGATTCGCGGGCTGCGACGCAAACGGAAGCTGCGTGGCCTGCGTCAAATCCACCATGTCGTCGTCCTCTTCCGACAGGTCCACCGTGCGGAGCTCAAGCGATCGCTGGCGCTTTCTGGGCGTGTCCATGGTCGCATCGCCGTCGCTGTCACTGCGGCGCTTGCCGTTGCTGGAGGGCGCTGAGCCCGTTGATGCCGCGGCCGTTGTTTGCGCAGGCGACATCATGCCGTTGGAGTGGGAAGCCATCGTTGTCGCAGCGGTGTTCTCAGCTGCCGCAACCATCGCTGCCGCTGCAAGAACCTGCGCCTGGCGCCGCTGTTCCTTGAGGAAGTGGTAGGCCTCGCGCGTGTTGTTGTGGCACCGCTGCAGCGCCGTCACGAGCTCGTCCTGCGTCAGCTCGCGGTCGAATTCGAAGCGCACGAGCACGCGCAGCCGCTCCAGCTCGTGCAGATCCACGCCTTGCGAAAAGGAGCCGCCCAGAGAAGCGCCCGTTGGCGCCGACTCGCCCATCATACACACGCGTCCCAACCGCCTTGTCGCGGAATCCGCCTTTGCGGTCGTTGCGGTGTTCCTGTTTCCCTGATGTTCGCGCGAGAAACATATCGGTAATTTACGTGACGAGAAAGGCTGTTGCCAACTTGGTGCACCCCAAATGCCCGTAAATTACGAAATGGATCCAGAGAGTGATGGTAGCGAAGAAAGTATCCGTCCGTAGATGTGTTGCCGTCGGCAACTTGCCGAACAACGGTGCATCAATCAATCACACCATCAGCATCAATCACAGGGAAGCACAGTAGTGCAACTAGGACGTCTATGAAGTGGGTGTATGCTAGATAGTCAAGGCATCGTCACTATCGTCGTCCTCTAAGTACGGCAGATCCATCAAGCGCCTGGCGACGACTCTCCACCCGTCGTCGACTGCTCGCTGCTCGAGCTCCAGGATCGTGAACTGGCCCTGTCGAAGCGAGCCTGCATACATCAAGTCGTAAGCCTGGATGGCTGCACCACGGATGAATTGGAGACGTCGTGCGTACCTGGGAAGACGATGGCGGACTTGCCATCGGCTGCTCTGTGGGGACCTCCGACGAGCTCGAGGTGGTGGAAGTCTATGAGTGTACTTTCAGCCATCATCTATACAACATGGCAATCGTTAGTACGACATGTTGGACACGGACCCACGAAGCAACCATTGAGACGAACCTCTACGCGAGGAAATATTTTGGCGTAGCAGCCACAGCAAAGACAACAACACACAATTAATTCCACTGCCACGAAATGCAATACTGCAGAGAGAACGTACGTGGAGATGGAAGCGCAGACAGAGCAGTGCCGTCACGCAAGACGATCAACAGGTCGGCGATTTCGGCCGGATCCTTGCTGTCACCAACGAGCCTGTTGCCGCAACATATCAGGACCTTCTTAAACGAGCACCTAATCAATCGTCACGGCACGTACTTCATGTATCGCTCTTCTCCCATCAAGGCTACCCCCGGAACCAGCATCTCCGTCTTCGCATAGCAGTTGACCGAGTACTGCGTCAAGTTCGGCGTTGCTTCTTCCCAAGTTGGTCTCGTCGTCGGTGGATCATTCTGTTTGACACTCAGCGTGATCAGTGTGGTGTTCAAGTCGAGATCATACACTCATTGGTACTTGCCTCTCCTGGTACATAGAGTACGCGGCAAACAATCGTCTCGAGTCTGGAGATCAGCGCCATCATGTCACCTTCCGCCGCAGCGTTGCCTTCGTTGCGCGAGTACATCGTCGGTTCGCGCTCCGAAACATGGCCACCGCAGACCAGCACTGCATCCAAGTCGCCGTCGTGCGAGCACACGATGTGTTCACAGAGCGTGGTGACGCGGCGGATCTGCCCGTCGAGATCGCTCAGCACCAGCAGCTTCAATCGACGCGCCGATGACGTTGAGTCCATTGCCGCCACTGCTGCTGGAGTTGATGTGGATGCCAAAACAATCCACGCTCGTCAAGCGACCTTCGCGCAACATGACGCTCCTGTGCCTTTGCTGGATAACTTGAATCCACTATAGACACTGAAACGGGGTTTTGAAACTGTATGTATCTCCCCCTATTGAGTGACCTTGTAATGGCAGATATTTTTATGCTGGACATCCTGTTCTACCGACTATAGGGGATTTCTCCACGGGTTCACGCCATCACGACAAGCCGACCTAACCTCACTGGATTGTTTCCATCGAAACCGTGTGCTTTGATTGGCCGCAACAGCAGGATTACACACACACTCCCTTGACTGCATATCGTGTACGAGTCACTGACCAGGCGTCTGGTCTTTCCATTTCCGATGGAAGGGTGTTGCTTTGCCATGAGCTGGGGACGCTAGCCAAAGTCGCTCTTCGTCCAACTGTGGCCGGAACCGCCGCTGGAGTGACCGGCCGATCGATCGTGAGCTGGCGTCTTCCCGATTCGGCAGGGCATCACTCCACATCCCAATCGCCGCCACCTTCCCAACTTGTCCTTGTTGGAAAAGCTGGTGTTGGCGTTTCCTCCAACTCCTGCGTCCCGTCGGTTTCCGTTCTGTTGGCGCTACAGCATCGCAGAAAAGTTGGAAGTTGGCGCTTTCCCGGACACCTTCCGACGTGAGAAAGTGTTGGCGGCGGCTGCTGCTCCCATCAGACGAACAGCTACGCGACCCATTAGAACTTCCGCCATCACCACAGTAGACCCGCGTCGACCACCGGCCCCGCCTCATCACCGGCACCCGCGGAAGCCATGAACTACCTGATTGCGCGCATGCGCAACTGCAAGTCTCCGACGCCGGACACGTCGCTGACGCCGCGCAAGACCAAGGCAGCGTCGGGCTCGGCCTCGGCGGTGGTCGGCCGCCATGTGCGCAAGACCGTGTTCTCGTCCGTCGGTAGCGCGCAGCATAACTACCACGGGGACGACGCGGTGGGCTTTGGTCCGGGCTACATGGTCGTGGCGGACGGCGTGTCGGGCACCATGAAATCGTCTGGTGTGCTCGCGCGCATCCTCGTGACGGAGACGCTGGCCATGCTTGCGAAACTGAAGAAGCGCACACGCGATGAGCCGATTCAGGTGTCCGACTTCAGCCAGTACATGCAGATCGCGACCAAGAACGCGCGCAAGTCGACCCGCCGCAAGGGCCGCCTCGACTCGACCATCTCGGCCGTGTACTTTGACGAAGTCTCGCGCACCATGTTTGTGTACACGATCGGCGACTGCAAGTGCGTGCTGCTGCGCAGCGACAAGGTCGTGTTCGAGAGCGACTCGATAATCTACGATTTCAACGTGCCTGCCGTCGTGTCCAGCAACCAGACCATCAACTACGCGGCGGAGACGCACATTCAGACCTGCAGATACGAAGCCGGCGATACCTGTCTGCTGTTCTCGGACGGCGTGCACGACAACCTCTTCGTGGACCAAGTGCTGGATTGCGTGGAGCGACATCCGACGGACGCCGAGAACATCGCCAAGGGTACCGTGCAGCAGGCAGTGGACACGTTCACGACCTGCGACGACTACATCCCGTTCGCCGTGTCGGCCGCTGGCTTTTGTCGGGAAGCCGTTGAGGAGCTCAAGTCCAACACCGGGCTCGACCAGGAGGAGTACGAGAGCTTCCGCGCCAAGTGCAATAGCATCCCAGCGTTTGAGATCACGCGCCCCGCGTTCAGCAAGGAGAAGCGCGTGCGCCAGCTAGCCTTCTACAGCGCCTCCAATCTGCTCGCGTTCGCCCACAAGAAACTGGGCAAGCGCGACGACGTGTCGGTCTGTGCCGCCGTACTCGCGTAAGTTAATCACGACGCGTCCGCCCACAGAGCCAAGTGGGAAGCCCGCGGCTGTCGCCCTCTCTTTCCCCAGCGTACCATAATCTTAATAACTACCCTGTATCTCATACTCCATCAACTAGAGGCAATTCCATGGTGCTTGCTCCCCATGTTGCCTCTCATGCGACGTAGTTACGGCCTCTCCGTTGACAAATAACGTTGGTATACTCGTTTTGATTTCAGAAAGCGGTAGGTAGCGTAGTCCTCGTGATGCCCACAAGATTAGAAGCATCATCCACTACACCCACTTTTGATAATTCCAACCAAGAGCTCCACCCCGCCAACCAGTGAGTCCGTCCAACCCATCCGGAGTCCCAGACCGCTTTCGGCAATTGGAATTGGAATCAAGTTGAGCACCATGGGCAAGCGAGGAAAACGTGGAGGTGGCGCGCGCTTCTACCGCAACAAGAAGATCCGCGGAGATGGCAGCGGCAACGACGCGTGGCGCCAGGACAAGGCCGGCGAGGACAACTACACCGAGTTCGTGTACACGAACGAGAACTTCATCAAGTTCTACCAGGCGCAGAGCGTCGTGTGCGACGACGAGTGGGACGACTTCATGAAGTTCCTGGCCAAGCCGCTGCCCACGAGCTTCCGCATCAACAACTCGTGCGCCTTCGCGGAGCGGTGCGTTTATGTAGATCCTCAATCGGACATTTGGTTTGATTTCTGGGACTGATAATGGCTATGTTGTTGCCTTCACAACCAGCATCCGCGAGCGCATCAAGAACGATTTCCAGTTCGATGGCCTCGTGGTCGACGACGAAGAGGTGGAGCCGATTGGCGAGATGCCGTGGTACCCGGACCACAAGGGCTTCATGTGGTCGGTCGAGCGCCGCCGCATCCGCAAGCTCGAGATCCTGTCGGACTTTCAGAAGTGGCTTGTTGAGCTCTCGGACAGTGGCAACATCACGCGCCAGGAGGCCGTGAGCATGATCCCGCCGCTTGTGCTCGGTGTGGAGCCTCACCACAAGGTGCTGGACATGTGCGCTGCCCCTGGTTCCAAGACGTCGCAGCTTCTTGAGTCGCTGCACGCCCAGGAAAACATCACGGGCGAGACGCCGACTGGCATGGTCGTCGCGAACGACGTGGACCTGAAGCGAGCGTACATGCTCGTGCACCAGTCGAAGCGTATCGGCTCGCCATCGCTGGTGGTGACGTGCCACGAGGCGCAGAAGATTCCGTTCCTTGGTGGTGAGGCGGAGAAGCAGAACGGCTTCTTCGACCGCATCCTGTGCGATGCTCCTTGCAGTGGCGACGGCACGTTGCGCAAGAACCCAATGATCTGGAAGAACTGGGATGCCAAGAATGGCCTCGCTCTGCACCCTCTGCAGGTGGAGATCGCGAAGCGTGGCGCGTCGCTGCTCAAGGTTGGCGGCTTCATGTGCTACTCGACCTGTACCTTCAACCCACTCGAGAACGAAGCTGTTGTCGCCGAGATGCTCCGCTGGTCGGAAGGCGCGTTGGAGCTGGTGGACGTGAGCAACGTGCTGCCGTTGCTGAAGCGCCGCCCGGGAAAGACGACGTGGAAGGTGCTGGACTCGGAGCTGAAGGAGTACCAGAGCTACGAGGAGTTCATCGATCCTGAGAACGAGTCGCGCAAGAACCCAAAGAACCGCATTCGTGCGACCATGTTCCCGCCGTCTGCTGAGGAGATTGCGAAGTTTAACCTGGACCGATGCATGCGCTGTGTGCCACAGGATGAGGTACGTTTGGTTATTGAGGTTCGTGTCTGTCGTGGTCTGCTGACATTTTGTGGGTGCGAATTCTGCGTGCGTAGAACACTGGAGGCTTCTTTATCTGCTTGTTCAAGAAGACGGCACCAACTCCAGCCAACGAGGTTGTTGTTTACACGAAGAATGGTGCGAAGGGACAAAAGTCTGAGACAGTGGCCGTCGATTCCGAGGTCGCTGTTGATGTAGCTGCCGCGGCTGATGCTGTGGATGCTGACGTCGAGGGTGCTGCTGCTGGCGATGATGCTGAGGTTGCGGAGGTTGCGGATGTCGCCGAAGAAACACCGGCTACTGAGAAGCGTGTCCGCCCTAGCCGACGAGAGCGTAGTGGGACCGCCAAGGGCGAGGAGTACATCGCCTTTGGCGACGACCAGTTCAAGCAGATCCAGGAATGCTATCAGCTTGACGCGGCGTTCTCCCCTGCGCAGCTGATCACGCGCTCTGACGAGTCGAAGGCGATCACGTTCGTGACCAAGAGCATCACGATGGAGCTGCTCGACGAGATGAAGGCCAAGAAGCTCAAGGTCATTTACGCCGGCGTGAAGATGTTCGAGCACAGCAACTTGTCCAATGGCACCAAGAGCTACCGCTTGTGCCAGGCTGGTCTTCGCATGGCCCTGCCGTTCATCAACTCGCGCAAAATTTTCATCTCGTCGCGTGAGCTGCAGATGCTCATGCAGCGTCACGGTGAGCTCATGGACTTCGACGAGTTCGAGCCGTCGACTTGCAAGGCCCTGAATGAGTCGCCACTTGGCACCGTTATCTGCATGCTCGACCGCCCAGAGCAGACTGTCGTCGAGTACGTGCATGATATTGATTGAGTTTGCTGTTGCAGAACGACGAGAGCTGACAACCTGTTTGTCTGTAGGAAAATGGTGCTGAACGTCGTGCTGTGGCGTGGCCGAAACTCGGTCAACCTCATGGCCTCCAAGATCGACGCAGTGGCCGTCACTGCCGTCATGAAGGCGTTGAACCTTTACGACCCTAAGGTCGTCGAGGAAGTCGCAGCTGCCAAGGCCGTGCGCCAGGCTGAGCGTGCTGTGCGCGACGCGGAACAGGCCCAGCTCAAGGCGGTCGAATAGACTTACCACTTGGTTAGGCAGATATCCACAACAATGTACTGGATTAGTGCCCAATTGGCTGTGCAAAATAGGTTTTTCGACCCAGAACCTCGAGGTTTTTTCCAGGGAGAACCCTCGATTTGCCTTCTGGATGCCACCAAATTGCCCAGAAAGGAACGCTGTTCAAGCGAACGACGAACCAAATCCGGAGCTTTGTGGGTCGAATATCCTGTGTGGGGGACGAGCAGCGACCGCGCGACCAGAGGAGCAAAACACACAGCATCTGAGGTCGTCTCACGAGCTCGTGGAGGCAGTAGACGAGTTGCCGCTATTGGTCCCCACCAACACGCCCACTCGAGGTTAATCTGCAGTCAGATCGCTGCGGTTCTTCCAAGATGCCAGTGATCGACACCCGCAAGCGGAAGCCAGCGGAGGCATCGGCGCTCGAGCAACTTGCGCACGTCTCCGCGCAGCAACTCAACAGGTACATAGTGAGCGCGTCTCTGTCTATGCCGCGCTGTCTCGGTCTCAGTCTCCGAGTAGGATCTAATGATGTCGAAATGCCAGCTTCAGCAACAGCTACGATCTGCCCGCTGGGGATATGTCGGATATGTCAGGTACGCGCCGCCGTCAGATATCAACGCGCTGTTTGAACTATGAGGCTAATGGAAAGTGATTGGTGATTACCATGGCACAGACTCTGGCTCGGAGCACAGTGGAGACATCATGCTCCGCCGGTTGCGTCGCCCCGCCGCTCGCCGCGCCGCAGCCGACGCGCTCTTTCAACTGGGAGATGCCGGTAGCGACGTCTCGTCCGACGACGACTCGCCTCCAGCCTCTCCAGCCCACAAGCGCAGCCGCTTGCGCGGCAATGATGCCTTTGAGACGTTGATGGAGATCACAAACCGTCACGAACGCACTCGTGAGTCGCTCGACGACTGGTGCTTGGAGAGCATGAAGGATGAAATCCGACTCCTCGAATCGACGCTCGCGAGTTTGCTCGGACGAGCCTCTCTCACCAACAGACTACCGACGGATAGACGGCCACAGGTGATGATGCTGGAGTCGCTCCGTTCGATCCACGCTACCGTTCAACACCTGCAGACTGTGCTGGCGGAACCCGTTGGTACTGACGCATTAGCGCTTCATGCGACGCTGGAGCTTGTGTGGCAGCAAGCGCATGAAGCCACGGCGAAAGACCTCCAGACGAAGCTCTCGTTCTGGACGCGCAAGGCTCGAGACCTGAAAGACACTCTGTCAGCTAGTGTGGCTACCTCGTCGTCTTCCTCTGCGGCGGATGCAAATACTGCTGCCCTGAAGGCAGCGCTAGACTTCGTCTCGACGTTCTATTTGCTCGACGTCCCAGCGGGCACAGCCATCTCCCACGACGACATCGCCAAGGAATCCTCGATCCCGGCAGCCTGCAACGCCATATCCGAGCAGTTACGCCAGCGCGCCAAGGAACGTCTGCGTGAAGTGCCGCTCGCGGAGACGTCGACGTCTTTCCGGACACAGCGACCTCCTCCAGTAGAGATGCTGGCATCGAACGGCGCGGGCCATCGACTAGATCGCTCGCCGCTTGCCGCAATTCGATCAATGGCCGGCCTTTCAGCACGAGACGGAAGACACGATCAAGAATCGGATGATGATGGCTCGCAGCCGTCGGCGACGCAGTTTGCTCTCAATCGGAACCCTCGGAACGTGCCTGCGAGTATGCTTACAGCAGCACTACGCGCAGCTTCTGGCACATCGAGAACGCCACCACCGACAGCGAAGTCTCCATTAAAGCCTACTGCGCTAGGAGATATGGACGGTATCCCCCAGTCCGCCGTACGAAACTTCGGGCCAGTTGTGCGGGATCGGCTCCACGACTTCATCAACGGCCAGCTCCAGTCCAAGACGCCGAATCTCACACCGACTCAGCGGAACCCCGTGTCTGCTCTTGGAGCAACTACGAGCAGTCAGCGCCAACAGCTAGCTCATCGTACACCGAAGCCGCTGACGTTGGTGCCTGCGCCACTAAGAAAGAATGCAAGCGGAGGAGATGTATCATCGACTGGCAAGACCAAGAAGACCAATGGCGTGGGCAGACCAGCGTCAGCATCCGCAAAGGACGCTGCCTCGGCGAACAAGCGCTACCTGTCTGCGGTTGAGGCTCTGACTCCAATCAGTGCGGTTGATGACGACGCGGAGTCTGAGCCAAGCCCCGTTGCCTCCGGCTCTGGGTGTACTGCTTGCGGCCGAACAGACTCACCCGAGTCCATTCTTCTGTGTGACAATGATTGCGGCCGTGAGTATCACGCACTATGCCTCGATCCCCCCGTGGTTGACATCCCAGAGGGCGATTGGTACTGCCCGAAGTGTCTCGAAGCTGAAGGAATCCAGCCAGGCGCCCTCATGTACAAGTGCTCTCATTTGGGCTGCGACAAGATCACGGCGTCCAAGTACTGTGGCCAGCACCGATGCAAGATTCCGTCGTGCATGAACGTCGTCCACGCAATCGGCTATTGCCGCAAGCATCGCGAGTCGCAGCGAGGCAAACCTGGTTCGATTGACTCGGAAGAAGTGAGCTCTGCGGTGCCAGCCAAGAAAACGACAACCAAGCCAGCGCAGGCGGCATCCAAGTCACTCACGACGGTGACTACAGCGGCTCGCACAACAGCCTCCGAGTCAGGAAAGCCTGGACTGAGTATGAAAGAGACGGCTGGCAAGATGCTGGGCATGGGCATCTTCCTGCCACCCTATTTGATCGAGGCAATGAACAAGAGTGGGAGTGCGGCTCCAGCAACGAGCAACCCACAATCCGCAGGCAAAGGGAAGAAGGTCGCGAAGCAAGCGCAGAAGCAGATCCCAGCGCGGCGCTGAACGGAAGCTCGCTTCGTATCGGGCCAGGAATAGGAAGTAGGTAGCAACAGGCAGCAATGCACAGAGCGATCTTTTTTGACATTGCAGATCGCTATTTGTAGGCGACGTCCAGGGATGATAAGACTCGCGTGTAGGTGGGTGAGTCCATGACGCGGCTTCTCCGCAGCGAGCTGCACTGGCAAAGCTCTCGTTGACGAGCTCGTGTGCAACGCAAAGAGCGTCGAGAACCAACAACTGCGGGAGGAAACGATGAGCTCGCGCTCGCTCCGTGAAGGGCCAGAAGCTGCGAGTGACGCGCCGACGTTCACATGGTAAGTGCGTGGAAGTCGGTGCCTTTGGACGAGTAGCTACTGACGCAAGGGAAAATGTGATGCAGTGAAGTGTGCAAGATCTCGGTGCGCTCGGCGCAGAAGCTGCTGGACCACGTGAACTTCTCGCCGCTGCACAAGGCGGCTCTGGAGGGCGGTGGCGGCCCCCACTCACCGACGAAAGGCCGCTCCGGCCAACGCCGCATTCTGTACGACGGCACCAAGCTGTTCTGGCGCATCAACGAGACGCTGGAGCTGTGCATCTACGAAGACACTGGCGCCAACTGCATCACGATCACGGCCGCACCCCAGCAGCAGCCACACGACGCGCCAGAGGTCAAAGTCACGCCGCTGCTGTTGGACCGTCGCAGTGTGATCCGTGCGGCCTCGGAAGACTCGAAAGTGCCGATCACCAGCCACCACAGCGGAAGTGGCAGACCCCTGGGCCACCACAGCTCCGTGCCGCACGCGTTGTCGGCCGAAGTCACAACCAAGTACTTGCTCGCACGTATCCAGGCCAAGCACAGCGTCAGCAACCTCTCGCTGTGCCTGCAAAAGCTCAAGGACGACGAGTTCGAACCCGTTGTCCTCTCCCAGGCTCATCACCTCACGATGCCACTCAACGACCTAGCAGTGCGTCGTCGCCACACATATGATGAGGTCAAGACCGCCCAGAAAGAAGTCAACGATGCGGCTGTGGAGCTCAAGAAGGCGCGCGTGCAGGCCGAGACGCTGTCCAACATGGCGCGACTGACGCTCGACGTGTTCTCCAAGCGTGGCACTAACGTTACCCACAGCCCGGCTCGCCACAGCGTTAGTGGTGCTGGCCACAAGTCCGAGTGGCTGCGCGTGTACGATCGCGTGCAGTTCAAGACTGCGGTGGAGCACAGCAAGGACCTTCTCGGTCACCACACCGCCGCGAAAGACCCGCAGGCGTAAATATATTTAAAGTTGTATGGCCTTGTCGTGTGTGCATGACTCCTTCCATTTAGGCTCATGCCAAGACTCGTGCTATAAGATGATACTTCGAACCAAAACTAAAGCAATTCAAGCCACGGTATCACTCCTACTCAAGCTGCCGCTGCTGTGGTTCCTGAAGCCGTGGATCGTTCCACGTTGTCACGCGGTTGATGTGATCAACAAAGAACACGCGGCCCTTGGCGTCGTGCTTCTCCTCCCACCCCTCGGGCAGAGGCGGGAGGTCTTGTTGGTCTTGTTGCTGCTGCTGACTCGACTGGTTTTGTTGATAGTATTGGGATTGCGGTGGCCGCTCAGGGGAACTGTAGCCGTCTGTCTGACCAGCGTGTGCTTGGTCTTTTTGCTGACGGATATAGTCGAGTAGTGCGTCGCAGTAGAGATCACGCGACTCGCGGTTGGACAGATCGACGAACCGAGGCGACGGCGCTGTGGACGAATACGACGAGTACGTCGACGCAGTGGGATCCCATGGTGTCCGTGTCGAGTGCTGAGGCGCGTACTGGTGGTTGGGCAGCTCAGGAAACCGAGGCGATCGTACAGATTGCTGCATAATGTTGGGTGGACGTGGCCTGCATTCACAAGATCACCAGTGAGCGATGTCTGTCGTAGGGAACACACTCTGTAGCAAGCGAATCGTACGAGCGAATGCGAATGGCGACGCCTTCCGAGATCTTCTGGGTCGTCGGGTGCATCGCTGGGAAGTTGGTCGTGACCGTGCTCGCCTGAAGCCGTTCGTCTTCCTGCAGCAGCACTCGAGTTCATCAGCACCACGCACCGAGTTTACAATTGAGAGAAGTACAAAAACGCATACTTTGTGGTGGTAGTCAGCAATACGTCGGTTCATGTTGGCAATGCGGTGCGCGTGTGCATCCTGCTCGGCCTTCATGCGTCTCGCCAGTGTGCTCAGTGCATCAGCTCGGCCTCGCGTCCTATCGCACATAAAAGAGCCAGTATTGAGCTGCTATCCTAGACCAAGAAGGCAATGCAAGACAAGGCGTACGTTGGCAGTCCGGACTGGAGCACTTGCTCTTCATCCTTCTCGCCCACATCCACGATCGGACGTGTCGTGTGGAGCACGTGCTTGAAGCGCTTGAGCTCCGCCTGGGTCTGGTACCGGCCGCCGGCGTTGCGCTCATCGAAGAGACAGAAGCCTGCCTGCGTCGCGCGGTTGAGCGCCATGGACAGAGCACCAGCAGTGACAGAAGAGCTTCACAGGTTCTGGACTCGCATTGAACGCTGCGTTGGCGACCACGCTCAGGCGGATCGAAGATCACAACTTCCAGGCCTTGGGATCTGATCCACGAGTCGATGCGGTGGCGTCACGAGTTAAAAATACCCAGTGATCTTGCGGATCAAAGCCTTCATGTAGCCATCGCCAATGCAAAGATCGTGGTGTATGCCAGTACGACTACAAGGAACTCGCGGGGGATGGCTGCGACGTACATCGCACGATCGCGGAAGCATCGTGCACGTGAGACAGAGGACGAAGGCGAGCCACCTCCGTGGGATCTTCGACTGTACACGCGCGAGGACACATTCACGACTACGACCAGTCCAGAGAACGCGCCGAAGGACGTCGCAGACGTATGGCAGCGCTTCCTGTCGGCGCGACCGCTGCTGTATCTTCCCGATCGGAAGCCACACGGCGACTGTGATGCGCGTGTGGACCGCGGACGGAAACTCTGGCGACGTGATGAGCTGCAGGGCTTCGACGCAGTCGTCGAGCAGCGCACGCAGACGCTTCTTCATCAGCAACAAGCCGTGCTCCACCACTGGCGCCATGCTGCGACGCGAATCCAGGCGCAAATGCGAGGCTATCTGGCTCGGCGTTGCGTGGAACGCATGCGGCAGCAGCTCTACGAGGAGATGCTGGCGGCCGCTCGTGCGAGGGAGCTTGCTGCACTCTGCCGGCGACAGCTGCACGCCGCCATTCTCATCCAGCGCGTGTACCACTGCCACTGCACGCACCTCCACTACATCTTCACGTGTCGAATGCGCCTCCAGCGGTCGATACGGCTGTATGTGTTCAGGTGGCTGAGACTGCGAGCTGTCCGCGTCGTGCAGAGAGCCTTCCGCGAATACAGACGCCGTGTGAAGCTGTGGAAGGCGCTGCGTACTGTCATCCGCTTGCTTCGCATGAGCCACCAGCGCGAGCAGCTTGAAGCCGCTGCTGCTGCGTTCCAGAAGGCACGAGACGACGAGATCGAGCGCAAGCGACAGCAGAAATGGGAGCGCCATCCGCGGGAGATGGTCGACGCCAAGCGCGTTCAGGAGCGGAAGGTGCGGCTACAGGCGGAGCTGCTGCCACAGAAACGACGAAGCAAAACGCATGGGAAAGTAGAGAGCCACAGGCGAGAGCTGCCGGTATTGACGGGCTCCCAACGCGGGAACCAATCGCCAAGCGGGGGCAGCAGCATCGGCAGAACAAGCACAAACAGCAGCAGGAGCAGCAGCAGCAGTCTGCCGCTGCTGGCGTGACGCGAAGACTACGCGAAACGAACGGATTTGGATTGTACTTACGACTTGACCAGTAGAGTTACTTGCTGTCCTCGAGCGCCTGCTTCACGAGCTTGGCTCCCGTGACCATGAACAGCGTCTGCCAGATACCGAGACCGAGACGCGGGATGATGCCCTTGAAGAGTCCTCCCGGACCCTGCTCCTTGATGACCGTGCGGAAGACCTGCATCATGTTCTGCTTGGGCTCGCCGCGGTCAGCCGCCGACTGCATCTGGATGCGCGCGACCTCGAACGGGTGGTTCCAGCACGCCAGCGCGCCACCGATGATACCGGCGCCGGCCTCCTGCGCGACCGTGAGCTTGGCGTCCGGGTCGTCGTGGAAAAGCACCTTAAAGCGGCCGCGCACGATCTCCGTGAAGCCCTGGCGCGACGCCCAGTTGGTCGCCTGGCGGAACGCGATGGCAGTGCCGCCTGGGTAGAAGCCCTATGGACACAAGATTCATTGTTAAACACAGCACCACAAAGCGATCCAAAGGCGAGATGAGACGAGCGTACCTTGATGCCGTGCGCACCGTAGACGTTCTTGATACGCTGCGAGGTCGTGATCGACTTGTCGCCCGTCACGGCGGCCGTGACCAGGAACGTGCACGGACCCATGACAACGACCTGGCACACACCGCCGCCGGCACCGGCCGCGAAGCCCGTGACGGTCTGGCTCACGCCGGCCGCGAGCATCGTGTCGGCGATGGCCTCCTTCGAGTAGAGCAGGATGGCGCCCTTGGACGCCGACTCGACCATCTTGGGGCCCGTGCCAGCCCAGAAGGCCTTGACGCCGCCGCCGTCGCGCATAACGTTCTTGAAGGCCTGCACGGTGTTCTCCGTGCGGTAGCGACCCATGCGCGTCTTCCACACTTCGAACGGCATGCCGAGCGTGGCGGCCTCCACGCACTGCAGGATGCCGCCGTTGAGCAGGTCGCGCGGACCCACTTTCTTGCCGGACGGAGGGGGCGACATGTTGCACTCGCTGTCGTGAGGAAAATGCGATCTGGGGGATCCGCTGACGCCGGACGGACACAGTGACCCAGCCTGGCACGCGCTTGACGCGATTGCGCCGTCAGGCCGACGTGTTCTGACGGGGAAGTGAGATCGATGATGCCGCCGACGTGGTCGAAGCCATTGCCAGTGACGTAATTACAGCGAAGACCAGGAAAAAGATCGAAGAGATCCGAAGGTAAAAATTCGAACAAATTCGCGGACGAAAGATTGCAGGTAAATTACGAGTGAACCTTGTACCGATATTTCACCGGTATATTGGCGGTATCCTAACCCCTGACTGGTTGGCGAACGAAGATGTGTCTGAAGGGGTAGGCTTTGCAACCCTGCCCAGCTTCTGTTCTGTTGTGGCCTCAAACGGTCCAAAGCACAGTTCACGACAGCAATCAGGGGGTAGGGTCCAGACAATGTTCGCTAGAGCAGCATGTCGCGATTACCTCGTGTGAGTGCCACTTGACAATGGGTGCGAGTGACACTGGTGGCGCTTTTGCCGAACATCACGAAGAGCTCCTGAACGGAACGCCACGAAGACGAGGAAGCCGCAGCATTCAGACCCTCACGAAGAGGAGGCACGACGGAACGCACTGCGCGCGACCTACACAGCGCCAGAGATTAAGTGCGTCTGCGCCGACTGATTGATCCACCACACGTGTTTCCACGCGCGCTGCAGGAGAAATAGCGCCGCCGACGACTTCCCACGCGCGCCAGTGACGCGGTGATGCCCAGGACAGACCGCTCCACTTCCAACCTCGAACGACGAAACACGCCCGTGCTGGAAGACCAGTCCTACTTCAACGCCAGTCCGCCCAACTCCACGGCCGGTGTGTACTTGATGGAGCATACCAGCGGCCACGAAACGCCCGGCATGGTCCGCGGTGGGCCACGCTACTACCAGCAGCAGCATTCCGATGAGAGCTCGGACAACAGCGCCGGCGCCATGCAAGGCCCGAACGGCGACCCGCGCTTCATCCGCACGCCGTTCGGCGCCGAGAGCACGTCGACGTACCGCCGTGTGCCGTTTACTCCGAACGAGTACGCGAACGACAGCATCCTTGGCGGCAGCGTCGCGCACCAGCAGCTGCACCTCACGCCGCGCACCACGGGCCACAACAATGTCATCCGCGTGATCAACAAGGACATGACGTCGCAGTTCCGCGGCCGCGCGCAGTCGGTGAACTCGGGCGCACGCATCCGCTGGTTCGAGAACAAGAAGTCGCAGCTGCTGGGCTGCTGCCTCGCCATGGCGTTCCTCGGACTCACCATCGCCATGTACAACTACCGCTGGACGGGGCTCATCGCCGGCTCCGTGACCACGATCATCTGCGGCAGCGCCGTCGTCGTGACCTACTTCCGCAAGAAGCAGTGGCACCAGCACCCGAACCCGATCGTGCACAACCGCGCCATCCTCGGCATCTTCTTCGCGATCTGTCTGCTGCTCAACATAGCGATCAACTACACGCCCAACGACGAGAATTCCAAGGAAAACTGCCGCAAACTGGCCGGCGTGACCGAGTTCTTCTTCTTCACGTCCGAGGCCTGGGGCCTCATGATGGCGTGCGACCTGTTCTTCTCGCTCACGAGCCCGTTCACGAGCTACAAGTACCTCATGCGGTTCTACCACCTCTGGGTCTGGCTCGGCGGCATCATCATGGCCAGCATCGCCTGGTCCGTCACGGATGCCGGCGGCTTCTTCACGGTCGACGGTCAGTCCATCAAGTACAGCGCCGACCGCGACCTGCTCGTCGGCTTTTGCTTGGCGTCGTCGCGCGTGTGCTGCGAGGACAAGACAAACTGCAAGGATGGCATGGATCAGTGTGAGGACGCCAACTTCCTCAACACCCAGAAATGGTGCGTAGCTCATCGTGCTGTGGTTTGATGCGTGCTTAGTGGTGAGGTATCTAACAGTATGCGATGTGTGTGTGGTAGGCCGTGGATTCTCATCTACATCTTCGTGATCATCGTGCTGCTCGTGTCCGTGTGTGTGCTCACGCTCGCGTGGCATCGTCTGTACCTGCGTGGCGTGCCCAAGACGTACAACATCCGTCTACGCGTGCTCAACTACGTCTCCTTGTACGTATTTCTGAGCCCTCAGCTTCTTCGTCTTTCCGTGGCAGTTGATTAACACTCATCTGCTGTGCCCTCCTCGTAGCTTCACCGGCGCGTACGTGTTCTACTGGCTGCTTTTGCTCCTGCTGTACATGTGCGCGTACTTCATGTCGACGCGAAGCATGGACAAGGACGGCGTCTCGCAGGGCGGCTCCAACGAGGCCATCGCTCAGGTGCTGCGCCAGATCGTCGCGTTCCTGATCTCAGCAAAGGGCTATCTGGACTACGTCATTTGGTTTGCCGTCAACAGCATCGAACAGTACGTCATCCCACGTTCTAGCCAACACATCAGCTTCGCTGTTAACTGACGTATCTACTCGCATCACTTTAGCCGCACGGGTGGGCCAGGCAATCGCGGCCAAGAGTCGGCCGACGTGGACGTGGATCTCAGTCCGCAGGTGAACACTGCGCTGCGTTCGGAGATCTTGTACTACACCACGTCTGGCATCAAGGAGTCTGTGCGCGCCGTCACCGATGAGCTCATCACGATCCCGATTTCTGGAGAAAGCGAAAAGGTGCGTAGCGTTTACTGTCCGTCTTGACCATCGGAATCTCCTTTCTGACAGAAGATTTTTCGCATATCAGGGCAAGCACGTGAAGTTTTGGTCGTTCTGTCCAGCCGCGTTCCGCAACATTCGTCTGACGTACGGAATCGGCGACGCTGAATACATCAGTCTCTTCGGCGCGACCACCAAAGAGCAGTTCAGCGAAGGCCGCAGTGGAGCGTTCATGTTCTTCACCGGTGACGAGCGGCTCATCGTGAAGACGATGTCGCCAGAGGAGTGCAACTTCCTGCGCAAGATCGCGACCAACTACGAGGCGTACATGACCAGCAACCGCAACACGCTGCTCACGCGCTTCTACGGCTGCCACGCCGTGTCGTTGTACGGCAAGATGTACTACTTCGTCGTGATGGCCAACCTGTTCGCCGACACGCAGGTGGTGCACCACCGTTACGACATCAAGGGCTCGTGGGTCGACCGTAACGCGAAGGTGCCGAAGCCGGGCGACAAGACGACGTGTCGATACTGCAACGCGTCGTACACGTTCGGCAGTACGCGTAACCAGGAGTGTGGCGACGGCCTTAACTTCCACGAGCCGAACATCGTGCTCAAGGACAACGACCTCATGATGAAGATCCGCATCGACGCGCGCCAGGCGCACAAGATCTACGATCAGATCCACAAGGACAGCGACTTCCTGTGCGACCAGGGTATCATGGACTACAGTCTGCTCATGGGCGTTCAGAGCTCCGAGTACTTCGTGGACACGAGCGACGTGGTGACGGGTCGTGGCGTGTCGACCATGAACAAGAGCGGAATGGACGAGTCGTTGTTCACGCAGGTCGCGACGAGCGTGTCGGGCCCGTCGCTCTACCACTTCGGCATCATCGACATTTTGCAGCAGTGGTGCGTCTCGTGTTTCATTTGAGTTGGTGTGTGAAGTGGCTGCTGTGCTGACCGATGCTTGTTTGTTTCCCTCAATAGGACGTTCGAGAAGAAGATGGAGCGCTTCTACAAGGTCAACTTTAAGCGCAAGGACGCCGACGGCGTGTCGGCGCAGCCGCCCAAGCCGTACAAGTTCCGCTTCCAGCAGCGGATGTCGCGCATCTTCGGTCTGGGCAGCCAGTCGCGAGCCAACGCGCCGGCCTTCCACCTGAACCACCCGGCGTTGATCGACGTGCTGGACCAGTCGGACTTTATGTCGCAGCAGCAGCCGCAGCGGCCGGGCACGTTCACGAGCGCCGAGGATATGCGAGGCGCGCCCAACGGCTTCGTGCCCGTGGACCAGTACGGCGTGTCGGTCAACGGCGAGCCTCACGAGTACCGCTTTGCGTGAGAAGATGCGAAGCATTATGACAGCCAAGTATCAACATAGGAAGGTTTTGCGTGCATGTCGTAGCCCCATAGGCACGCAGCAGCGTGGCAGAAGGGAAGAAGGCGATGGGAGGCGTATTTCTCCATTTTAGTAATTCTCACACAGTATGAAACCCAACATGCGTGGAGCTCATTGTGTAGTGACATTTCAGGCGTCACTATTCCAGGGTCAAATAATCAACCAATGAACGTGCGCTGAGGTGCATTTAAGCCAATAAGAGTCGTCCCCGTCACGGGGCCAACTTCGTGTTGGCGCAGTTCCCGTCCGATCCGACGTCCCAAAGCAATGAGCATGAAGGTGCGTGCGACGGAGGAAATGGCGGCGTGCAGGCGCCGCTGGCGACGCGATCCAACGTAGTAGAGTAGTCTAACTCACACTGTGGTGTGTGCAGACCACAGCGCCGCTCGTGAAGGCCATTTTCGTGCTGGACAGCGATGGCAACCGCGTCTGCGCCAAGTACTACGACAAGTCATACCCGTCGGCCAAGGACCAGCTCGCGCTCGAGAAGAAGATCTACCTCAAGACCAAGAACTCCAACCCGCGTCTGGAAGGTTAGAACACACTGCTTGACTGTGTATCGCTGCTGACGCTTGGCGTGAGGCTGACGCTGTTGCTCCGCAGCCGACATCATCCTCATGGAGAACATCGTGAGCGTCTTCCGCTCGGGATCCGACGTCACCATGCACGTCGTGGGCTCAGCGAATGAGGTGCGACTGGAGACACATACAGGGGACTAGAGACGTCTGTGCTGACGAGTGTGCTCATTGGTGCGATGCAGAACGAGATCATCCTGCTGAACGTGCTGGACGCCACCTTCGAAACTGTCAGCGGCCTGCTCAAGTGCGTCTTCTGTCTGCTACTGCTGATCACTACCGCTTTACCACTAACAATCCAATCTTCTTTCCACACTTTCAGGGGACGCGTGGATCGTCACGTGCTGCTGGACAACATCGAGCTCGTGCTGCTCACGCTGGACGAAGTCGTCGACGGCGGGTGCGTCCACTTCTCTGTCTGGCTCCTCTCTGTTATGGATCTTTCTCACTGTGTGTACCACAGCATGATCCTGGAAATCGACACGCCCTCCATTTCCAACCGCGTGCTCATGCGGGTGCGTCCTTGGCCTAATAACTCGCCTGTTGTTGCTCACTCGACTCACCTCTTGGTGTCGATGCTTCGCAGGGAATCGACAACGAAGTGCCCATCAGCGAACTCACCATCTCGCAGGTGGGCCCCCTCCCCTCCTCCATTGCATCCTCTGCTCTCTTTGCTCACTTCCTCTCCTCTCCTCTCCTCTCCTCCAGGCCTTCGCATCCGCTCGCGAGCAGTTCTCGCGCTCGTTCCGCAGCTGATCTGTGCGTATCCATGGCCATCGCACCGTGTTTTGGCATTTCGGAGGGATCCACTGTCTCCCCCTTTTCCGCTCACCGTGGTAATATATCACCTTGTTTTGATAAGACGCGTTACCTCTGTTTTCTGCTTGGGTCCGCACACGAGGAGCTCACCCACCTCTGGCCCAGTTGACTGTGCTTGCTTGGCCTGTGACGCTGCTCACCGTCACTTGCTGACGCGCAATCGCCACCGCACACCCGCACACATCCCAACGCTCTTCCTAGCCACCATGCTCGCCCGCGTGCTCCGCTCCGCCGCCCCTGCGCGCCGCTCCGCGCTGCTGTCCGCCCAGCGCGGCTTCGCCTCGTACCCTCCGCATGAGGTTGTCGGTCTGCCAGGTAAGTCAGCCAGCTTTCCACGAGTACAGTAGGAGTTGCTCGTGTCTCACAGAATTCTCACTGTCGTGGTGTGTGTGTCCTGCAGCGCTGTCGCCGACCATGGAGCAGGGCAACCTGTCGAGCTGGCGCCTGAAGGAGGGTGACAAGATCACGGCCGGCGAGATCATCTGCCAGATCGAGACCGACAAGGCGGTCGTGGACTACGAGGCGCAGGACGACATGTGGCTCGCCAAGATCCTCGTGGCGGAGGGCACCGAGGGCATCGCCGTCGGCCAGCCGATCATGGTCACGTGCGAGGAAAAGAGCGACCTCGAGGCCCTCAAGGACTTCAAGGTGGAGGCCACCGAGGCCGTCGCGCCTGCCCCAGAGGCGCCTGCGCCGAAGAAGGAGGAGCCAGTCGCGCAGAAGGCGGCGCCTGCGGCCCCAGCCCCAACTCCTGCCGCCAAGCCAGCTCCAGCTTCAGCCCCTGCGGCTCCTGCCCCTGCCGCCAAGCCGACGGCCGCCCCTGCGGCTCCAGTCGGCTCCGCTCAGTTCGCTGAGAAGTGGGGACAGGGCTTCAAGAAGAGCCCAATCTCGTTCAGGTGCGCATGGACATATCTGCTGAATGTGATTAGCTGCAGCTCTCATACTGACACTTGCTGGATTGTGAACCGACAGCCTCGCCAAGAAGCAACAGGCGTACATTGACCTGTACGGTCTCACGGGCACGACTCCAGTCTCCAAAAACTAAACTGTCGATTTATACAGCACACCCTACGTTCGTGGGGACACTTCAACTGCCAACATCTCTTCCCTGTGTTTTCTTCGCTATTTCATCTGTGTTCTAGACGACGATGTGTAGTTGATTGGGTGCTACGCTTAATCACTGCCTGCAGTGACGATCATCGACTGCACCTTCTCCAAGTGGTTGAACACGCCGAGCGCGTCCACCGTGAGGAAATCGAAGAGCCCCGGGTGCTTGGCGTCCAGTGCCTGGTAGCATCAACAGCATAACACAAGTGTTAGAGTAGGTTATCAATGAGTGCTCACGCGGCCAGTCAGTCGCGTACCTGGTACTCCTGCAGGTCCACGACTTCGTTGCTGTCCAAATCCGCCTCTTCGAACGTGCTGTCGACGATGCGCGCGATCTGCTCGTCCGACAAGCAAATGTCGATCTCTGCACCACCACGTAACAATCAGCAACACGCCCATCTAAATGCATCTCATCCGTCGGGCTGTCCGCACCTTTGCTCTCTGTGAGGCACGAGCGAAGCAGCTCGGTCGTGGTCTGCTTGGTGATGTAGCCCTTGCCATCCGCGTCCAGCAAGTGGAACGACAGCAGAAGCTTCTGCTCGCGCGTCGCCTTCTGGCTCAGCACTGACAGGCCGCGAACGAGGTCGTCGAAGTCCACCTAACCCACCACAACAACAACGTGAGTACGCCGCATTCCGCCAGTGACATGCAATAGTTCATCACAGCACGCACCGTTCCCTTGCCGGCCATGTCGAAGATCGCGTAGAGGCGGTTGACATACAGACTCGAGGTCGACGTGCCCAGGAAGCGGTAGAACTCGTCCTTGGGGATCACCATGGGCTCATCCTCTCGCTGGCCCAGCAGCAGCGCCAGGTGCTTGCGGATGGCGTCGATCTCCTGCGGGGAGAAGATAGCGGTCACGTCCACGAGACTCAACTTGTTCTCCAGCAGCGGGTGCATCTTGAGCTGCTCGACAGCGGGCGCAGGTGGCGGCTGCTGCTGCTGCGATGGCGCTGGCGGTGGAGCCCCCACTGAGGTGACGCCTTCTGAAGGCTTGCTCTTGCTGGTAGTCGGGGCCGCGTTGCTGCGGCGTGGCTTGCCCTGCTTGTTGCCCATGTTGCTGTCTATCTCGAGATTGATTGATCTTCTTGAGCTTGAGCTCCTCGATCTGGTTTCTTCGCTGCATTGTTGTCGTGCTGTGTCTTCTAACATCTTTGTTTCAGTACAAGGATCGTAATCAGCGATTTGATTGGTGGATATTTGGAGAACTCCTTCCCACTCGGCGCCGCACGTGATTGGCTCCAGTCGCATAAAGTGCATCGCATGGGAATCGCCGCTCGTGGAAGGTGCGTGTGCGTGTCCGGCGCCGAGCCTGCGCATGGCTGTGGTGCCGAGGCTTCAACTTGAAGTGTCTCTGCCTCTGAATCTGACGGTCGTCGCGTGCGCCTGCGCTTTCATATCCGTGAGCAGATCTTCGTCACGAGCTCTCTGTCTCATTCTCCAATTTTCCGACAAATCAAGACCCAACTCCACCACTAAACCACAATGGTGCTCCACACTATCACGACTGTTGAGGGCGAAGACGTGCCGGCGTTCCCACTGCCAGAGCCCGTGCAGGAGGCGCTCGTCATGATCGAGAGCGCGTCGCCACTCGTCACCTCCGAGGGCTTCGCCAAGCTGTCGCACGCGACCTTCAACCACCGTAAGCCTCGCTACGTTTGCTAATGAGCAGCACTCCCATGGCTGACCATTATGCACACGTACTGTAGCTCTCTGCAAGGAGACGGCGGGAGCCGCTGGCGCAATCGAGAAGATCGCGGCGGCCATGGCGCGCAACCTGGACAACGCGTCCGTCCAGGAGGACGGCTGCCACGCGCTGCGCAACGTTGTATTCCACTGCGAGTCCAACCAGCAACTGGTGCGCGAGCAGGGCGGTCTGCTGGCTGTACTTAACGCCATGAAGACGCACCCGCAGAACGAGGCGGTGCAGGCCGAAGGCTTCTGGGCACTCGTGGTGTTCTGCTCCAACCACGGTACGGCCCGCACTATTGGGGACGATCTGGTCGTGGACTTTCATACTGACGTGTGCCGTATGTGTTGCCTTGCAGACGAGAACGTGGCTGCTGCGAAGCAGTTCCTGCCTGTGATCGAGAGTGCCGTGCAGACACACGCCAAGAACGCGGACATCACCAGCAAGGGCCGCTTCCTGCAGGCGCTGCTCATGTAACTACGGAGTGCTAGTATGGTGGCGCTGATACAGTACAGCTCCACCAGCCAAGAACAAAAGAAATGAAATGAACGTGACGTGATGCCAAAGTTTTCTCTGCTGTTTGTGTGGGAATGCAACATTCAGATTCGACAATGCAGAACAGACTACGCATGCGCATCCCACGTGCCGTAACCCGTCGAGGTCTTGAGGAGACCGTACTCCGGGTGCTTGTGGCGCTTGTGGATCGACTCCAGTTCCAGCAGACTGAGGAAACTTCCGCAGAGGCCGATGACGCAGCCGACGCCGAAGGGCGCGATGCACGCGCGGAACGGGAACAGTACGGACATGGGGTCCATGAACTGCATCGTGGACGAGAAGAAGAAGCCAGCGGCCGACAGCATGGCCAGCGCTACAATAGGATATAAGGAACAATTAATCAGAGCAGGCTCACGTCAAAGAGCGAGGATGCAAGAGCAGAGACGCTTACCTGTCACCCACGTCTCGAGGCGGTCCAAGCGCCAGGAGAACCAGCGATGCACGACCTCGACATGTGCCAAGTAGGCGCTGAGCAGCAGCAGGAAAGAGCCGACGAAGAACGGCACCCAGTAGCCAGCGATGAGTCCGCCGTCGAGACGGCTCACCGACACGATACCGCAGTTCTCGCCAGCGCCGCCACGCACGAGCAGCACGACGCGCGCGAGGATGTACAGCAGCGACCCCATCACGCCAAAGCCCGAGCTCCAGAAGTCGATGCGGCTGGGGAAGAAGCCGACGAAGCGGCGGTGGAGCACGGGCTCGTCGCCGTGGAAGTACTCGTGCAGCCAGATCTCCAGGTTGTGGCAACTGTTGATGACTTCGAAGTAGCTCAGCGTGTGCATCGTGAGCAGACACAGCGCGCCAAGAAGCAGCGGCATGTCCACGAGCAAGTGCACGGGCAGCGGCACGTCGTGGTGCACGAGCACCTCGCCCATGAAGCCCATGAGCAGCAGCGTGTACGCCGCCGAGCCCGTGACGCCTCCCCAGTAGCTCAGCGAGAGCGGCTTCCACGGCTGCGCGTGCCAGGCGCGGTGCAGCGTCGTCATCATCTTGCGATGGGCACGCGAGGACCAGACGATGCGCTTCTGGTCCACGGTGTAGAAGTCCACGAGCGTGGGCGAGAACGAGTCCACGCCGTAGTAGACCGAGTTGACGTTCTCCACGGCCGGCACAATGAGTTCCTCGGACGCGAGGCGCGGACGCGTCGGAGAGGACATGGCAGTGGAGCCGGAGGAGCTGGCGGGGGAGACAGGCGACGGCTTCAGCGTCGCATACTCCGAGGAAGAGGAAGAGCCCTTGGTCGTGGCGGAGGAACCAGCGTGCAGCAGTGGCATGGCGGCGCCCTTGCCTCCAGCGCCCGACGGCGAGCGGCTCCAGGTCATGGCGGAGAGGAGGGGAGAACGATACTGGCGGAGCAGAGGAGCGGAGTGGAGTGGTGAAGAGAGGAGAGGAGAGAGGGGAGCTGGCACGCGAGGGAAACTCCAGCGGTCTATAATCGGATCCACCCGTACCGGTACGGGCGAAGAGGATCGCAAGAGAAACGGCAGCCTAACTGAGGATTTAGGTCGGAGAACTGAGGCAATTGACTGGGAGGAGTGGACCGCCAGCAGCCTGGATCATGGTGGCGTGGTGGCGGCCACCGGGTGGTTCCGTAGAAAAAAAAAGGATTGAGAACCGAGCGGAGCGACGGCCACACAGTACTATGCTGGCGGATTCCGCGGGCGGAGCAGCTGGAGGAGCAGCCATTTGGAAGGGGACGGGGAGAAGCGGACGCCTGCTCGGCTGGGCGGACTGCCGTGTGAAAGGAAGCGATCTTTGGGGCGAAAGGGACGGCATCAGGAAGGGGAGGGGGAGGAGGAGGCAACACGTTCGAAATTGTCGGATCCCAACAAAATGACCATCACTCTTTTTCGAACACCTGCGAGATCTAATACGGTGTGTGATAGGTATTGGGTCTCGTGGTAATGTGGCTGCCAATCGCGTGCAGCAAAGTCGCCATGGAGACGGTGCTACGACGCGAATATGACGCGCTGCGTGGCAACCACAGAGCCAACCAGAGGCAATATGACAGCGAGCAAATGGCTGGCGACGCGCTGTTCCAGTGGGGCGACATGAGCGCCGTGTTTTCATTCGGTCAGGTGCGACGAATCGGCTTCTATTGAAGGATCCAATTGCCAGCGAATGGCTGACCAATGGCTCCGTAGAATTCGTACGGCGAGCTAGGACACGGCGATGTGGACGATCGCACTGCACCGACGCGTGTGGATTTGGGCCCAGAAGTTGAGGTTGTTGACGTAGCCTGCGGCAATGAGCAGACCACACTACTAGGGGGTGCGTCAGTACAGAATGCGAGGGGCTTTGTCTGTGGACTTGGACTGAATCGTGGGCATGGCTGCACGTACAGCCGACGGCCACGTCTACGCGTGCGGATACAACGACAGCGGACAGTGCGGGGCCGCGCCGATGGAGCGCATCTTGCGGCCTTTGCGCGTGACAGCACTCGGCGACAAGAAGGTGGCGCGCATCTTCTCGTATAACGGCAGCGAACACGTCGCCGCGCTTACAGGTGCGTCCGCTCACCAACAACCACAGTGATCGACCTGCCGGTGTCTTGATACTATCTCCCTGTGAATCGTTGTGATCAGAGTCTGGACTTCTGTACATGTTCGGGTTCAACAGTCGCGGCCAGCTCGGTCTCGGCACGACTTCAACCAGCGTCACCCAGCCGACGCTCGTGTCGGAACTCACAAGCAAGCGAGTCATAGACGTAGCCTGCAGCTACTTCCACACGCTTATTGTGACTGCTGAAGGCGAGCTGTTCGCCTGCGGGCGCAACGACTTCGGGCAGCTCGGCACAGGCGACGGCATCGACCGCAGTGTGCCGACGCTCGTAACTGCGCTGCGAGATCACCCAGTGCGTGCTGTCTCGTGTGGCCAGTACCACAGCGTCGTGGCTGTGACAACTGGCGGTCTGTACGCGTTTGGGAAGAACGAGCATGGCCAACTCGGCCTCGGTGCGACGTCCGGTCCGGTGCTGGAGCCAGCGAAAGTAGCTGGAGATCTGCAAAACGCCACTGTGACGAGACTGGCGTGCGGATACTACCACACGCTCGCCCTCAGCGAAAGCGGAAGCGTGTATTCGTTTGGCAGGAACGAGTACGGCGAGTTAGGACTGGGCCACAAGAGACGCGTTGTGACGCCTACGGTGAGTTCTGAGCTCTGCTGTTGTGGATGGAAAGCTGTTTGTGGAGATCTCATTGGTGACGTTGCAGGCTCTTGACGCCCTCATGCGCGTGCGCATCGTCGACGTGGCGTGCGGCTGCTACCACAGCTTCGCACTCTCGGACGAAGGCAAAGTGTATCCTTTCGGACGCAACAATCACGGCCAGCTTGGGCTGGAGACATCCGTCGACTGCGTGACGCCACAAATCATCCCTTCGCTTCGCAACCAGTTCGTCAAGAAGGTACTGGCAGTTTTCCTGAAACGAAAGAGGTCAGCTTAGTGACTCTAGTTTGGCCTGTGATCTTCCAGATCGCTGCGGGTTTCTACCACTCAGTATGCATCACTGCACCGCCCGCATCGGCCAAGAATGTAAAGCTGCCGCCCAAGAGTCTGAGCTCTGACCTGCGCCGCATGCTCAACAACCCACAGCGCAGCGACGTGACATTTGTCGTGGAGGGCCTGCCGCTGTACGCACACAGTTGCATTCTCATGGCGCGATGCGAGCCGCTGGAGAAGATGCTGGACGGCCGCACGAAGGACGCGTCGCTGCCGCAGATCGAGGTCCCCGACTGCTCTGTGAGTGTCGAGCCCCCTACGCTAAGCTTGCTCCTTGGTGTTTTGACCGCCTCACGTGTTTGATAGCACGAAGCCTTTTCGTCGCTGCTCGAGTTCCTGTACACGGACGAAGTCACCACACTCAGCAATCCGAACGTCGACGTCGACTTGCTGCTGGAGCTCCGGAACTTGGCCGACCAGTATCTCGTTGACGGCCTGACAACGTGAGTCTCTTGCGAATGCTGCTGCTATCCCTTCTGCACAGGACTGAGGGCTCAATTGTGATGTGTGTATGTGATGCGTACGTAGGCTTTGTGAGGCCACTCTTGTCCGCATCCTGGCCGTTCAGAACGTCTGCACGGTCTTCCAGGCCGCTCACTTTCGAGACGCGTTCAGGCTCAAGCGCCGGTGCCTCGCCTTCATGCTCGACCATTTCAGTGAGGTCATCGCGACGCAGGCGTTCGTGGCGATGCCGCAGCCGCTGCTCCAGGAAGTCCTCCTAGCAGCCTCTAGCAGTGCTGTTACGATCCCCAACCAGAACCGCCACGGCTACGGACTCCGTGAGGCAGACTAATACAACGGAGAACTCTATTGGAAAGTAGTAGTTTCTTTTGATTCAACACACGACGGAGCTCGTCGGCACGAAAGCTCAGCTCAGCTCCGACAGGATGCTCACTGGGTTCTCCAAGTAGTTCTTCCACTTGTTGGAGAATCGCGCCATGGTGGCGCCGTCCAGCACGCGGTGGTCGCCGCTCCACGACACGTTCATGACGCGCACTGGCACGACCGAACCGTCCGCCGCGAAGCGCGGGAGCGTTTGGGTCTTGCCGATCGCGCCGATCGCGACCTGAGGCACCATGATGACTGGGCTCAAGTACGTGCCGCCAATGTTGCCGATGTTGGAGATCCTGTGAGAGGAGACAAACGCACGCAGTCAGTAAGGCAAGAAAGGAAATGATCAGAGACTGAAAGCGAATACGTACGAGAAGGTGCCGCCCGTGAGGTCAGCGACCGAGAGCTTGCCGGCCGACGCGAGCTGCTGGAGGCGGTTGAGGTCAGCGGCGATCTCTAGCAGGCTCTTGGACTCGACGTTCTTGATGTTGGGTACGATGAGACCCGTCGGTGTGTCCATGGCGACCGAGATGTTGTGGGACGCGAGCATCGTGACATAGGTCTCATCGTCGCTGACCGTCGCGTTCAGGCTCGGGTGGTACTTGAGTGCGAGCGACGCGGCCTTAATGATGAAGGGCATGAAGGACAGTTTGATGCCGCGCTCGAGCGCCATTGGCTTGAGGTCCTCACGCAGCTTGAAAAGCGCGTCCATCTGGATCTGAACATTCACGCGAGGTCGTGATTAGCGACTCACACGGGCCATTCAGCTAAAAGGATGAACGCAACGCACCTCATCGGAGTAGCCGAAGTGCGGAATCTTGAGCGCGGCTTTCATGGACTTGACCATCATCTTCTGGATAGCTGCGCAGCCATAGAAATACACGATGATGAGTGAACGGGCACACAACGAGCGAGCATAGTGACCAAAACGAACGTACGAGAGAGTGGCACGACGGTGTCATCGTCCAAGTACGACGGAATCGTAGGCGTGGCAGCCACCGCACCACCGGCGACCTGGTGCGAAGCCACACTGGCAGCAGCGACCGGCGCTGGCGGCGACGAGGCGAGCACGCGGATGTACTCGAGCAGGTCCTCCTTGAGGATGCGGCCCTGCGGCCCAGAACCCTCGACGTCGTGGAGGTCGATGTTGTGCTCCTTCGCCAGGCGACGCACCGACGGCGACGTCAGGATCTTCTCGTCGTGGCTGCGCGCCACCGGCGTCGGCGCGGCGACCACTGGGGCGGCTGGCGCGGCCGCGACAGGCGTCTGCTTCTTGGCGGCCACTGGCTTTGGCGCAGCAGCAGCAGCTGCGATTACTGGCGACGGCGACTTACGCGACTGCGCTGGCTTGGCGCTGTCCTGCACAGAGGCGGCCGTGGCCTCGTCCACGTCAATGTCGATGAGCGTGGAGCCGACCTTGGCCATCTGCCCGACGTCGTAGTGGAGCTTGGTGATGACGCCGTCGTAGCGACTGGTGATCTCGACTGTGGCCTTGTCGCTCTGAACCTCGCACACGTTCTGGAACTGCTTGATGGGCTCGCCCTCCTTCACGAACCACTGCAGCACCTCGACCTCGGCAATGCCCTCGCCGATGTCCGCCAGCTTGAAGGGGATCTCGGGAAAGGCCGCGAGCGCGCTGCGGTGGAAGCCGCGCACCGAGGAGTTCACAGAGGAGGCGGCGGAGGAGGCGGAGGCGACGCGGCGCAGACGCAGGAGGCTTCGAGGCAGCAGCACCATGGTGAGGATTGGATGTGTGTGTGAGAGGAGGAGTTCGTCCACAGGACCGAAAATGCCAAGTGAAAATGCACAACCGCCATGGCTCCCCATGACAGCAGCTCCAGATCCGAATAGAGCGCGGTCCCGATTCAACTTGATGTGACGAGCACGGCGGGTAGGGCAATCTGAGGAAGGGGTGGGGGTAAACTGCAGACGAACACGATGACGGCACTTCAACCAAGCGACTTTTGATGAGATGGCAAAACTAGCTTAGGTTAGCTTACGGACTACAAGTCCTAGCAGCGCGTCGTCGACGTTGAAGGGAACGAAGCCAGAGGCATCAGCAGCGCAGTGAAGTTCGTGAAGTTCGTGGAGAGCGTGGATACGCCCCACCGAGCGCTGCTGAGTTGACGCCCGAGTATAGTCGCTCCACTGGTACTTTGAAGACATCCGCCAGGACCTGCATGAAGCCCTCGAAAGCCCTCGATAAGAGAGCACCCGCCCTTGGGGTCGATCGGATTGAGGAAGAAGTGGACTTCGTCCTTGGCACGCGACGTATCGAGGAGCTCATCCACCGTCATTAGAGCTGATGAGGGACCCATCGACACTTTCATGTCACCAGCACGGGAGAGACTGACGCCGATCAATGGTCCCCGGAGAAGGACACTACGCGGCAATCACTAGGCAGTCCGAAGTTGCGCTGGGAGTAGCTGTGGACGGTTCCAGCGATGGAGTGTGGTGATGCTACAGAGGAGCCGGCAGATTCTATGTCTAGCAAGCTCATTTCCGAGGCATCACTCGCGTCAATCGGAGCGAAGTCGCCGATGAGGAATGACGTCAGCAGAGAAGATGCCTAGCTCACACGGCCAGTAGCCTCGAGAAACGCAGTGTCTTCGTCAAGGGACTTGGCCATGTGGCTGTCCATGAATCGTTCGTATGCGCGCGAGCCGCATGATGCAGGCGACTTCACCAGCGCCACCGACATTTGCGCTGAAGTTTCTCGCAGTACGTGGTGGTGGTGCTGTCCATCCAGCTCGGTCCGCACTCTCGCGCAAACCCACGCGCCCTAGTAAGCGCAGTAGCCAGCGATGTCAATGGATCTGTCGCATCCAGACAGTCACGCAGCGAGAAGCCTCGCCTCCAGTCCTCCGTGTGCTGCTAGGCGCTACCTCTGATGTCGACGTAGTCCTGCAACTTGAACGTGGCCTCGTGCGCAGCCAACTCTGCGAAGATCCGTTCCTGCGCGTCCAACAGCGTGAGCGACGGCACGCCGACAACGTTCGGGTCGCGAGGATCGCAGATGGTCCCCGCTCCTCATCGAATCGCAGCGAACAAGCGAGCTGGAGTCGGCGTCCAGCACCACGGCCGAGATGCTCTGCGCGGAGCAGTCCAGGCCAATGATCAGACGTCGCGCCGTGCCTTCATCCAGCGCAGCCATGCTAATCAAACGCAGCCTCGCTCTGTCCCCCAGCAGCACGCAAGACACGTCACTGAGCTCTCGGTCTGGGAGTTCAACCAGTGAACGAGTGGTGGTGCAGACGGGTTTAGATGAGACGGATGATTAGACGGCGGCTGATAAATCTGAGGAATATCTGAGGCCGTTAGACCATACAAAGACCCAGTGAACAACTCCCGCCCTACCCGCGCTCGGTGATGCATCGGCCAGATTCAAGTGCGTCGACAGTGAAAAACCTCGGGTTTTATCCGCGCTTCAAGGCCGTGGTGTACTGCATCAACCCGAATAGAGCGCGGCCTCCACTTCCCGCAGACGAATTGCACTCCAAAAAGAGCTCTCCACATCCCCATTGCCCTTCCGACTCGCGAAACCAAGATGCTGCGCTCCACGACCAAGGCTCTGCTGGCCAAGCAGGCGCGCCGCATGTCCGCTGCGGCAGCTCCAGCCGTACTGGAGACCAAGCAGATGAACCTGTTCACGGCCATCAACGACGCCATGCGCGTGGCGCTCGCGACCGACCCGTCCGCCGTCGTGTTCGGCGAGGACGTGGCCTTCGGCGGCGTCTTCCGCTGCTCCGTGGGGCTCAAGGAGGAGTTCGGTGAGGACCGCGTGTTCAACTCGCCACTCTGTGAGCAGGTGCGTCCGTCTCTTGGCTTGGTTGTGAGTGTCTCTCTCTCTACAGTTGAAGTAACAATCGTTTGGTCATCGTGTCACAGGGTATCGCGGGCTTTGCCATCGGCTACGCCGCCACGGGCCGCACGGCCATCGCCGAGATCCAGTTCGCTGACTACATCTTCCCAGCTTTCGACCAGATCGTGAACGAAGCCGCCAAGTACCGCTACCGCTCGGGCGGCGAGTTCGACTGCGGCAAGCTCACCATCCGTGCGCCGTACGGAGCCGTCGGCCACGGCGGCCACTACCACTCGCAGTCGCCAGAGGCGTACTTTGCGCACACTCCAGGTATCAAGGTCGTGATCCCTCGCAACCCCATCAAGGCCAAGGGCCTGTTGCTGGCGTCCATCCGCGACCCGAACCCAGTCGTGTTCTTCGAGCCAAAGGCGCTCTATCGCGCGTCGGTCGCCGACGTGCCAGTGGGCGAGTACGTGGAGGAGCTGGGCAAGGCCGACATCGTCAAGCGCGGCAGCGACGTGACCATCGTGGGCTGGGGCGCGCAGATGCGCGTGCTGGAAGAGGCCGTGAGCTACGCCGAAGAGCTCGGCATCAGCTGCGAGCTCATCGATCTGCAGACTATCTTCCCGTGGGACGTCGACACAATCGAGCAGTCCGTGCGCAAGACCGGCCGCTTGATCGTGAGCCACGAGGCCCCCAAGACTGGCGGCTTCGCGGCGGAGATCGCGTCGACGATCCAGGACCGCTGCTTCCTTAACCTCGAGGCGCCAATCCAGCGAATCTGCGGCTACGACACGCCGTTCCCGCTCGTATTCGAGAAGTACTACGTCCCGGACGCGCTCAAGAACTTTGAAGCCATCAAGAAGGTGGTCAACTACTAATCTGTAATAGAACCCCTGTTTGCATCTCTCTATTATATGCCATGGACATTGCTGTTGCTGTTGCCGTTACCGTTGCTGTTTCGAACTGCGAACTTCGCGTCTTCGTCTTTCTCCTCCTTGAGAACTGTCTCGCAGTACTGGCAAAACATTTGCGTCTGGCTGAACTCTTCCAGGAAGTCTTCAAAGTTGCTCTTGCGGACGATGGACGTGACTTCCTGCTGGAGCTGTTCGTAGAAGGACTTTCCTGTCTCAGGAGCGAAGTTGAGCGACGTGAGCTCACCACAAGCGTCCTTGAGGAAGATCTGTGACTCCTGCATCGTCAGCGTGATCACCTTGTCCTCGTCGTCCGAGAGCTCATGCCACGGCTTACTGGTCAGACGCAAGCGTTGGTATCTCTGCGCTGCCCCTTGGAAGAGCCGTGTGAGCTCGCTACCATGAGGGATGGACTTGCTGTTGATGTGGTGGTCTGCAATAGGCGCGAGGATCACGTTGGTGTCAATGTTGACGAAGCACACGTCAGGCCAGTCGTCCGTGGCGTCAAGTGGCTGGCAACCGACGAGAAATGGCACAGGCGAGTGCAGGAAGTCGAGCAAACTCGCCGGTAGCTGCGGGATATAAGTCGACTGCCACTGGAATGGTGCCAGCAGAAGCAGGAGAGCAGTGCACGTCGCCGTGACCAACGACGAGTTGGCGCCCATGATCACGACTTGCTTTTCCAGAAGAAGGTGCGCCAGAATCTTCACGATGTTGTCAGGCGTGACGTAGCGCAGGATGACACCCACTGCCCATCGCTCAGCATCACGCTTGGGAAACTACAGATAAAGCAAGAGGTTTAGTCAACACAAACCGACAAACTTCAACAGCATATTGCTGAAGTGCATGCCTGGTAGTTCACAGCGTAGTCTGGGAGTCGCAGCGATGACCACTCGCCCGGATCACCAATTCGGAACCGCCTCACTCGTTGGAGGATCTACAGAAACGACAAGTGGATCGTTAAAACGGAGCCATGTTTCCAGTCGCTCGCAGCAAAACTGACATCAATGGACGTCGGTGGAGGAGTGGCAAAGCTTTCTTCTTGAATCACAGAGAGCAGCGTCGGCGGTCGAATCGAGTGAGCCGCATCCGACGGCTTCCGAGATCTGAGGCGATGAAAGCGCAGCTTCACCGGACGCGGAGAGCTTTCGATGAGGTCGAGTGCCTCTGCGAACGTCAGCGATGCAGTTGAGATGCCGTCAATCGCCTCCAAGACGTCGCCAACTTGGACTTGAGCTGCGACGCGAGGACTCGCAGGCTCGTTCATCCGTACGACGACAGGTTTCTCGACAACGCAAGCGGTTGATGAGTCGTACGACGTAATGTCGTCGGAACTGAAGCTCTTCTTGAGACCATTCGCCCTTCGTGAATGGTTCCCACCATCGTCGTGGGATGCTGTGACAGGAGCGGATGACGAATGCGAAGCCGAAGCCACCTCTTCACTTAACACCACTTCACCAAGTTGGTCTTTGTGAATCCCCGACGACACCGACGAGAAGGAGCCCACGTTGACGCTATTGACACCGTTGCTGGAAGAATTATCATTGGAGTTGGCTGCGTTTGGCTGCCGACAAACGGCGAACTCCACTCCGAGATTACTCTCCACAGTCAGCGTCACATCGTACAAATCGGAGCTGCGGATGGAAGCACCGGGATTCTGCTTGCCAGCACGGATCGTGTTCTCGATGACCATCCGTAGGATCTGGTACAGGTGACTGCGTCAGTCCTGAAGATGTCAACATCCTCCATGGAAGTAGCTACTACATACCGCGAAGTGGAGTTTGTAGAACGGGAATTTGCTCGTAAAGCAGTAGCACACGGGCGCAAGATAGCGTACATCAGCTGACGATTCGCGTCTCTTTCCCTTCCGACCGCTGTCTTTCTTAGTCGGGGAAGACGCGCCGTAGCTCTTCTGGGCGGGATCTGTCATTCGAAGCGCCGACCCGTTCGGGCAGCTCGCGCGCTTGGACCACTCTCCGCGAGGACTACCAGACGATTGAGCAGCGTCTCCATCCTTCGTCGTGAAAAGTTCGGTCATCACGGCGACGCAGAATCCGTAAAGCACCTCGCCCTTGGCGCCGGTGAGTCGGAACGTATAGCCGCTGCTTCGGAAGGGCTACAGTACACATTGGTTTGGTTAGTACCCCACATGGCCACTCAAATCAACCTTGTCGACGACATGACTTACATCGAGTGCATGCTTCTGTAGCTCTTCAGCGTCTGTTGACCAGATCGACACCGGCGATCCCAACAGCGTTGAATATTGGTGAGGCTTGCACTCGACCACGGGCACGCCCATGGGGAAGCAAAAGTCGGCGATGGACGCGTCTGGAGGGCGACCGGCGCGCTGAGGGAACTCGTAGAAAGTGCGCGGCTTCCAGAAGCCAGCGAGTCCTCCCGACCGCCTCGCGGCTGCCTGCGCACGCTCGGTCTCGCCGATCTGAAGTCCGACGACGAAGAAATGCTCGAAGACGTGCTCCTTCTTGAGCTGCATGGAGAACATGACCGACCGCGCGACGCTGTGGAACTTGTTTGATTGAGTGGACCAAAGATCTCGCGACGATGACTTGGTGTACAGCATACGGTAGAGAAGGTTGGACGGCGGCAGCGTCTGGTTGGTGCCTCGGCGCCAGCCATTCGCGAGGCCCTTGCCGTTCTGGCTCACGCGTCGCACGTCGTACGAGCCGAGCGTGGACGAGCGCGTGGGTCGCACCTCACGCTCTGAGGCTGCACGCAGCACGGAACTGCGGCGGTTGCCTGCAGTCGTCCCATTCGCAGTTGCCGCAGCGTGGACGCCGCCATTTGCACCATTTGTCGATGTCGCCTTTCCATAGGCGCCGTCCTCCTCGCAATCGCTGTCAGCATCGCCATCCTCATCTTCCAGCTCATCGTCGTCGTCAAAGTCGAATGACGACAGCGTCGGACTCAGCAGACTCTCGATCTGGTCCTTGTCACTGAATGTCGACGACGAGCGGCGCGGCCGCGCATGCGAGCTGCGCGCCATCGCCGTCGACACGTCCGACGCCGACACTGAGCCCCTCACTGTTGCGTGCGCCGCGCGTTTGGTCTCCTCCACTAGCGCCATAGTGTCCAGCAGACTCCGCGCGAGCTTGCGGCGGCGCTGCTTCTCCATCAGATACTTCTCTTTCCATCTCTGGGCCTCGTACCGCGCCAGCAACAGCTCGTTCTGCGCACAAAACCACATGAGCCAACGCCTCCTGATCTCATCTATCAGAATATACAGCTACATCCACATACCTGCGCTTGCTCGTAGTGCTCCACCCATGCGCATGGCGCGCCGCTGGCATTCGCGCAAGCCATTGTTGCGCTCTGTGTCAGCTTGAAGCGTGCAGAAGGAAACCAATTTTGAGTCCCACACTGGCTAAGTACGCATCCATTTTGAGACTAGGTTCGATTGGCTTCATCGACTCACGTAAGTTAACCCCCGTCGTAATTTTCCCGCGCATTTTTATTCCTTTCATGACCATTTGATTTGCTTGCTTGCCAAGTGAGACCATCCCGTCAAACTCCATCACACCATGTCGCTGAAGAGCCTCAAGCCGCTGCGGCTGCCGGACGACGCCACGCGCGCCGACGGCTACGCGCTGTTCCCCATCGCGGACAAGTGGGCGGAGCTGCTGCCTGTGCGGGTGCCGCTGCGGTTCTCTATCTTCCGGTACCTGGGCTTCTACGTGGCGCACACCAAGGCTGGAAAGTCCACCGTCGTGCGCGGCCGCCCAGCCATCCTGAGCCTCCACGTGACCATCCAGAACGACGACAAGGTCGTCTTCTCGAACCGCGTCGCTACGCCATTCCGAAACGGCGTTTACTACGTGCAGGACATCATGCTGGACCAGCCAGGCGTCCACAGGGTGAAGGTCGAGGTCGAAGGCCGCATCGCCAGCAAGGTGGAGCCGCTGGTGTTGCAGACACAAGTGTTCGAGTTCATGACGCTGGAGGAGTGCCTCGATCTGGCAGACGGACCGTACGCGCCGCTGCGGACTCTGGTGCTGGACTGTGAGGCCAGACAGGAGGAGGAGAAGCTTCGCGATGACCAGTTCCAAGAAGACTCGATCAAGCAGAAGGCCACGGCGCTGCGGCGGATGGACGCCAAGGTGAGACCCCTCATAGGTGAAACGCGTGTGTGCTCCTGATGGACTAATGTAAGTGGCTGTAGTGGTGGCTGAAAGCGTACGTGGAGCACACGCTGGACCGCGCCGCGCGACAGCAGCGGCTGCAACTCAGCTCGGTCGTCGTCGGCCGCACGAGCCACAAGCGCAAGCAGGACCATCCAGGTACGATCTCTCGCCTCTTGGTCTACTGGATGCTAGTGCTAATGATTTTCATTTGCTTAGTGCGGTCGGCTGACAAGCGCGAACACGACAACCTGTTCGAGCGCCGGCGTCGCGAGTGGAAGCGTGTGCGCAATGGCGAGATCCGCATGTTCACGGACGAGCCGCTCCACGCCAACGCCACCGTCACGGTGTACAGCGCCAAGGAGATGTACCACCAGCTCAGCCAGTACGCGCAAGGGTAGCAAGCAAACTAGATTAATCTGAATTGGAAAAAGGCGACGAAATGGTGAACTCGAGCTTGGGTGCGGTCGGCTTTGCAGTCGGACGCTCAAACGCCGCCGCGTAGTACTCCCACAGGATCGTTACGTACTGCGAGAGCGCTCGCTCAGCGTACGCCTCCTGTTCCACTGGGAAATACTGGCTCGTTGTTGTGGTCGCCTTGTTGCCCACTTGGTCAGCCACCATCTTCAGCGACGAGTCCAGTTTGCTGGCGACGAGTAAGTCGATGGAGATGTCTTCGTCATCAAGACTGGCGCGGAAGAGTGAGACGCGACGGGGTTTGTCGCCGCGACTGCCAGTGACAAGCAGTGCGCCGTGTGAGTCCCACGTCGTCAAGTTGGAGAGGCCGTTCGAAATGGCGGCGCGCCGTTGCTCTTCCCTCAGCTCTGGAGGGGGTGTCTTCAGAATTGACTGGGCGATTTCACCGAGATGGGACCAGTACCCGAACGACGGGGAGCTCGCTGAAGGCGACAGCATAGCGACGCCACTGCCGCTGTTGCCACCAGAGTCGTAGATCTGGAAAAACGGGCTACGAGCGAGCAGCACGTGGTCGGAGGCACACGGCAGGTCGAGTCGGTTGGACGCAAATATCTTGAACACGATGATGTAGCCGTAGATCTTGCGGATCTGCGTGAAGATCATAAACATAGAATGAGTATCCAGGCATAAGCTATGGGTAGGGAGATAGGAGATGCACCTCTTCATTCCAGTGGAGAAAGAGACGGAAAAAGTTCTCGCGAATCACGAGCTCGGTGATGATTCTCCTTCGTCCGCGTGGCGGCAGCAAATCTGGCAAGACGGACACGACACGATCAGTTCATCCGCGTGATTCTGTGGTGAAAGGCACTACGTGACGTAGCACGTACCGAGACAACTGTAGAGAAACGTGAGCGCCTTGAGGAGGATCTGGACGTGGGATGACATCAAGGCTTTGCGCACCGCATTGCAAAAGTACGCGTCGTCAAACTCAGGCGATAGAGATCCACGTGAAGACGCGATTGACGAGGCTGCGCTGGTGTCTCGCGAAGCTATCGCCGAAGCCTCCAACACTCGCTGAAGAACAGAAAACGAGTAGTTGACACTCGCAGGGTCGTGGATATTCGTGCTTTCGAGCACGATCTCCACAAAAATGTTCACCAGCCGAGGATTCTTGGCCACTTCACCGAGTGAATCGATCACGGCCGTAATTTCGCGGCTTGTCCAGTAGGATGCCCACATATCGACGCCATTGCCTTGAACGATCGACAGGATATTGCCCACAGTCGCTTGGGTGTTTGACGTCATTCGCGGTCGACGCTGACACATGCGCTTGAACAACGCGACGAACGCACGAACCACGCAAAAGTACCCAGGAAGAGTATGCCACAAGATCCTATCGTCAGGACTCGAGCGTACAGACGACCCAGACGCGAATGCAGCGTTGCACCAGTACGACAGATCGCTGAGATACGCGCCGATGAAGTTCACGAACAGGACGTCGTCTCGGGCTGGTCGCTGGAGCCGCTCCGTGAACATTGTGAGACCAAGGTCGAGCTCTTCGCCAAGATCTCTACGCTTGATCAGCACTTTCCGCTCGAGTCCGCTGAAGGCGAAGAGAACGGGCACACGCTGGATGAACGCCACTTCCTCGGGCGTGATGGGCTCGTTGAAGTGTAGCTCCGCTTCAAATGCCTGAGAAAGCGACGACTCAACAGTGCGACGACTGAAGGTAGCAGCGTATGGATTTCGTCCAGTCGCACTGTCGTCGGTGTTGCCGTTGCCGTTGCCGTTGGCGGCGGGTGTCGCGTGCCGGCGGCGGCTCAACTTGTACGTGGAGAATGCGCTGAGGATGCCTTTCATACGTTCATCGGGTCGGATTTCGCTGTTCCGTCGCTCAAAGTCTGCATGAGACACACAGACACACGTGTGAGAACCAAGTAAGCGCCCGTCACAACTCAAAGCTCGAGTTGCGCACCTGTCAGCCCATTCCAGTTCCGCTGCGTTTCGCGCGGACTCCGACACTGCTGCATCTCCTTCGCGAGCTTCCTTGCGGCTGCTGATCCGCTGGTTTGGTGGTACGAGTGGGCTGTTTGCGGCTCGGAGCGCGAGCGGACACGCTCAAGGAGCTTCTTGATCCGTGGCGGACGCGTCGATGGGACTTCGAGCACGCGGGTGCCTTCCACAAGCGCGTCAAACACTTTTCCAGCACGACTCGGGAACCGGACGCAGACCGTGCTGTAGATGTGGGCCATGAACAGCGCGTTCTCTTCCAACAGGATCCGCGAGTGCGTGAGCTTGGACGTGCAGAGCGCGATGCAGCGACCCAGGAGCGTGTGATAGCGTTCGTGAACTACGACAGCACAGCATTGCATGGTGAGAGACCAGTACCCATATTCTCATGCTGTAGGATGCTTACCGTTGTCGTCCATGGTCACGGGCTCCCCGTCAATCGCATAGCCACGGATGAACTCGACGCGGCGGCAGATACACACACTGATGTGCAGGTAGAGCGAGCGACAGCGGTTGCGCGCAGGCACAAAATCGCACATGTCCATCACGTACGTCCACACGTCCAGTAGTGACTGCTGGCCGAGCGCCAGTGGCAGCGTCTTGTTGAAGTATCCGTCCATGGAGAAGAACGAGGACACCCCAGCAACCACACCGCCACCGCTAGAGGGCGATCCAGGCGAGCTACCGTTTGCCACGTCACCCGATCCACAGTCGACGTACAGGAAGAACGGCTTCTCCAGCAGCGGGCGCACGTCCTTCAGCATCGCGATCTTCTTCTCCAGCTCCCAGCCGTTGACTTCGCGCGCGCGCGTCGCGTGGGAGCCGTTGCCGCCACTGCGCGATGTGATCTCCGGCACATTGATCTCCCGCGACCGCGCGATGGTCTGCAGCTGATGGTGGAGCTGCGTGGTGAACACGAGCCGCATGCGCTCGGGGTGGGCGGCCGACTGGTACACGCGGTTGGCACTCGACGGACTGCCAGACTTCATGGCCTCGCGCGCTCAACGCCGCATCAACGGAGAACGACGGCTGATGCGCAAACGCACCACACGCAGGCAGCACGAACACTGACACGCGCGCAGTACTCTCACTCGCAGGACGCGCAGTTGACCAGCACGGCAGTGTCCGCTGGATGAGCAATAGCCGCTGATCGCAACGGCTGAGCTGCTGGGAAGAGTGCGTTTCCTTTCCTGCAAATTACGAAATCTTCCATCGCCAGAGAGCTAATGTGAGTCCGCAGCTGGCTTTGCCAGATGGGTGCGACACACACGAGCTTCAGAGCTAAGCCAAACTAGTTATTTGGCAAGAAGGTTAACAATGCTAATCACTGAAGGCTTTTAGTAGTAGCTGCTGCTGCTGAAGCCGCTCGACGAGTGCGGCGGCAGCGTGGCGATCATGCGTTGCAGCTCGTACGCGACTTCGGCGGCTGTCGGTCGGTTGCTCGGATCCACTTGCAGACACATCTCTGCCAGTTCGAGGATCTGTTGAGGACAGGTATCCGAGAAAGACGGACGGAGGGATCCCGACGCCACGAGCTGCAGGATCACGTTCTGTTCCACGCGGCCGCCAGACTCAGCATTGGAAGAGTTCCAGTACGGATAGTCGTCCGTGTCGATCTCCGACAGCACCACGCCGAATGAAAAAATGTCCGCGTGCTCGTCGTAGTCCTTGCCCAGCAGCACCTCCGGCGCGATCCAGAAACTTGTCCCGATACCCGCAGTCATGTGCGTCACGTCAATGTCGAACTCCCGCGAGATGCCAAAGTCGCTCAGCTTCGCCGTCATCTCGCCGTTCAGCAACACATTCTTCGACTTCAGGTCGCGGTGGATCACCTTCGGACTCAACGAGTGCAAATACGTCAGACCCTCTGCGATGTGCAACGCGATCGCC